>JAECUM010026651.1:0-50107 GCA_016617855.1 Megalonaias nervosa
GAACAGAACAAGGCCTCAAATTCAGTTCTTTAAGGAGGAACTGCACCTGATATACATCAGAAACATTTAACAGTGAGCCACGTTTAACATTATCATACAGTTGCATGAAATGATTTATTATGATTGATGATATTTCACATTCTGCCCAGGCTCAGAATGTACACAGATGTTCTTAAATAATATGGATGGCACCAGCTGGTTTGATGCATATGGCGTTGTGCTTTGAGCGGATTGTTAAATGCCGTAATTTACAGCTGTAATTTGAGTGGATGTTAAATACCGTAATTTACATTTGTGATTTCAGTGGATGTTAAATACCGGAATTACAGCTAAACCTTTTTGGTTTTTTTTGTTTTTTTTTTGTTTTTTTTTTTTGCCTCTGCGTGTGTTGTTGAGGGTGAAGACATCAGTGACTTTTTAGAAACCGAATTAGAACTTTCAGTCAATCTTGCGGGATTCGCTGGAAATAGTAATAGATTTTTCACAAAAAAAATCCCTTGGTGCAATTGTGAAAAGATTTCTTGTTTGATGGACACTAACGTATTTGATTCAGTCATCAGACATGTTATTCACTGAAACTTTGTTAATGTGTGTGTGTATGTGATTGCATTTTCAACGTAGCTTTAACAATTTTCAGTCATATCGCTACGATGTCTGCAGGTGGCTGTTTATAATGACGTCTAGGACTGGGGCATCATGTCGGAGACATGTAGCATCATGTCCCAACCTGTCACATTATCCTGACACCAGGCCGACCAGTCCTAACACTAACCTCTTAATGCTGAGCGCCTAGCGAGGCAGCTGCTAGTAACATTGTTAAAAGTCTTTGGCATGACTCGTCCGGAATACGAACCCGTGACCTCCCGCACTCGGAGGCCGCCGGAGGGATCTTAACTTTCTTAATAGACATGCACATATATTTTCAGAAAGGTCGATTAAACAAACAAACTGAAAAGCAAAAAGTAAAAAGAGCTATTAAAAAATCTTTCTCCTGCTCAAGGTGGCAACACTGGTTGGTCCCTAAAAGACAATTATAATTTTCTCGAATTTATTATACATTTTGATACAGACGAATCGCGTGCTTCAATATAGCGTACATGGCTTTTGAATAGAACATTTGGAAAGTTGATGTTATTTTAGTCCATGTATTAATCACGTCACAAATCCAAGTTCAGACGAGATGGAAATCTTCACGGTAATATATATGCCAACCTTGTATATACTTATATATATATATATATATATATATATATATATATATATATACTTATATACTTAACAACATATATATATATATATATATATATATATACACTTACATATATATATATATATATATAATTGACTAGGATATATATACCAAGTACTCCTTTAACATATTTATATGACAAACATGTTTCTGTTTCCGCATCCCATGAGTATTAATGATATGATGTAAGTCACTTATTTTCTTTTCAATTGTAAGGAGACCATCAAATTTAGCCGAAAAGAGAACTTTCAGGTATGGGCAAGACAGCAAGAACTCTAACGCCACGCTTACAACTTCTTTCCTTTGTCGTTCTGTCATGCCTTAATTTAATTATTTTTACTGAGTAGAGTGATGATTAGTTCTACATCACATGCCATTGACAACTTATATTTGAATATAGTCAAGAACATTAACCTTGGAATCTTCATTTGAAAGGAGTTTCCGTTTAAATAACTTCAGTGGTCTATGGATATTATGTCCAAACCTCAGTTAAACAGGACTAAATTCCAATGATTCCTTAACTGATTCCCTAACAGCAAACAACAGTAAATCAACACCCTCATTCAAATCTTTTCCTCTATCAAAGAATTTTGATCTAATCATGTGCTTCAAAGTTTGGTGCATTCTTTCCAATGCCCCTTTAATTTCAGGAAAATTTAAACTGTTGTATGCCTAATTCATGCATAACTTGTTGCACAATTTCGGACATAAAATTTGACCTTTGATCGGACTAGACAGATTTGAGAAGACCAACAAGCGTTAGAATACCTTTATCAACGCTTTTCTTACGGTTTTAATTTAAATATTTCTCAAGGGAATTTTGCCTCTGGAAATCTTGTGGACGCACACATTGTAGTCCACAAATGTTGTTTGCATGACTTTGTCTTTGGCAAGAATCCAACACAGTCTACCATTATTCTACTAAATGGTTCGTCAGATGCAGGAATAGGTTTCAGATGAGCCTTGGGTATATTCTGATGGGGTTTTCCTGTATTTTTGACAGGTTTGACAAGATGTACAGTATTTTGGCCCATGAAAATTATTATAGATCTTCGGATAAGTTTTATTTATTCCTAAATGACCAGCCGTTAGCCCGCATCGTTGGTCAGAAGACGGCGAAGAATATTGCTAGGGGAAACACCGGGAGCAATTAATCCCGCGGCATTCGTCAGCATCCTACGACTCTGTGTCCACCTCGATCGGAGAAACACAACTGGGAGTATTCTTGATGAGGTAAACAGTACCCTGCTACAAGTTATTAGCGTGGTTGATAGGTCCTGCGAATACATGCGTACTGGTTAGTGGCATCCATGAGTGCACGATATTTATCTTAGATGAAAAATAAAAGGCAGTTAAAATGGGGGGTGGGTATCGTTCTCTTGCAATTGGGATCAAGAGTTCCGCTGCCATACTACGAGTCTAGCTGAGCCTGGTGTTGGTGGGCGTACTGACTACGGTGCAAATTCCGGATCTAAAGATATGACGGAAACTGAAATTTTCTTTCACTATATCGCCGTCTTGAGGTGCGTGCCAGCTTGACAGCAAACCTCAACCCCACCCCGCCCATCGGACTCACGCCACCACCACAGATCAATTAATCCGTCATAATACGATCGACATTGTGGAGTAGGCTAATATAATAGTATTAAGGCCCAAAACCATATTTTCTATTGGACGACAACATATTAACCCCCCCCCCATGACCCCCTGAAGTTAGTCTAAACAACTACGAAAACAACTTTGTTGGGACAAGAAAATTTAGTTCATAATCGTTTACTCGTCGAGGACATGTTATTGAATCATTATGGTCGTCAAACAAAATAGGGGTTTGACTCAGAAACACCCCTTACATAAGACTACTCATATATTTTACACAAAATTGCTAGAGAATGTTGTATGATATTTCATACAAAATTGCTGGAGATCTCTCGAAATATTTTTAACGTCTCAGCTTTTGCAATGATATAACTCTCATCATCATGACAGAACAAGTCCATATTTATTGTACCGCTGATAAGAGAATCAGGTTCTAATATTTTGATAAAGTTTCCATGAGAATCTATTGTCTTATTAACATAACATTGTTTAGCTCATCATCAACTGTAATTTTTGTGTATTTTTTTTTTCGATATTGGATTATAAAGATTGTCAATCATTTTAACGAGCTATTTTATGATCAAAGAAAGTTTATCAAAATATTCTGAATAATCATTACAAACAAGAGACAACTTTATCATGTTTCTATTTTTAAAGCACGTGTTATATTTTCCGTTGTTAACTATAATCGTGATAAGCTTATCCTGGAAGAAAATTCTCTTCATCTTTAACGTGGTATCTTCCACAGTAATATCTTCCATTATATTTCATATTTCACATAAAATTTTACCGAATACTTTTTCTCATATTCCAAAGCTCTGTTTGGTGTCTTATCGATAAGTAAATCGTCTTTTACTCGAAGTTCTTGTATCAGATCTAACATTATAAACTTTTCACCTCTGAAATAAGCTTTAAGTTGATTCAATATTTCATTACAAGTCGCTGTTGCTATGTTGCATGACGCGTTTTTTTTTATGTGATTAAAATCGATCACATCTTTTTTTTGTCATTATTAACCTTAGCTAAAACATTTTCAAATATCTTTTGGTTATGATATGGAATCAAAAGTAAACGTTTTATCAGCAACAGCTTTATCAAGCAGCAGACGAAAATTACTATGAGCAGGATCAGCAAGACAATTTTCGTATTCATTGTATACATCAGAAGATGTATCCTCATAACCATCATTAAAATTTTTTACATAAGCTTCAACAATAAATGTGGGATCAAAATTTGCTGATATTTCATTAATATCATTTACAATGTCCTGGTAAAGATTTTTTGTTATATATAAGTACAGATCTTAAATTATCAATTTTACTATATTGTTATGCACTAGATGTTGTGCAAGTACTGCATATGCTGTTTTAAAAGACAGAAGTCCGCGTTTATCAGTGTCCATGTTGATGTTATCTGCGGTTAGGTTTAGATAGCAAACAATCAAATCTTTTATATTTTGATACTTTGTCTCTGTCAGCAGCTTTTCTAGCTTCCTTTTCTTTATAGTCTTTTAGTAAAATCTTCTTATAACGATTAAAATCTACTCCCACATCAACATGTTTGATAATATAGCTTATACTTGCTATGTCATCGAGTATTTGATAAAATAAATTTCGTTCGGCATCGCTGTAAGATTCGATCACCGACACAACTGCGGTTAATGCTATCAGTGCCACATTTATCTGTTGCTCAGAATATTTTTTATAATCGCTGTTTGTCAACGAGTCAACCAATATCAGATACGCCGTCGCCAGTGGATTAGCGTTATCATGATAGTCTGCTACCTCGAGTAATGTTTCTTTTTCTCAGGATAGTCCATACCTAGCTCGCGAAATATTCTCCGTTTAGCAAAACTGTCACTTATCTTGCAATTTTTTGTGAGTCGACTTTTTTATTCGATCTTGTTCTGGGGTTTTTGTTCGCCGTGAGATGTTCCCTTTACAAGGTCAGATCTGTTAATAGTTATAAACTTTTCTTTGTTAATCTCTAGCAACGTCTTTGTCAACAGCGACTCAACTTTTAGTCTCTGCTCCTCACAATCGTTTGGATGACCGTATCTACTGATAATATCAAAGTCTCAGATAGCTTTTGTTGGCTGTGGACCTCTCATACCTGCAACTCTGACAAAATTGTCTTTGTTATCTGTTACATCGGGTAATTCTAGTGTTAAACTTTTCATTTTAGCTATTATATTTGCTGCTTGTGCTTCATTTGCACTCTCTGGGTCTAGTTGATCAATATTAGCTACCACCATTATTTCTGTTCCAGGATCAAATATATCGTCATAAAATTCTTTTGTAACTCTGATCGACGGAGGATCAACCGACATTATTAACTACATCTACACTAAAAATCATCAATCGCTTTCAGGTGAAACATTGTCAAACCAGGGTAAGGACTTTCTGCGTTGTCAACATATATCCGAAAGTAAATGTACTTGTTAAGCGTGTTAGCATCAGTGATAGTAAACTGTTGACTTGTTGAGATATAAACACCAGTTCCGCTGCACAGAGTTGTCCGTGTGGTATTATCTGTAGATCCCTCCAATCTCCAGTCGTATATGCGGCCGACACCAGCATTTAATCGTCCTCGCAAATGAAACTTCCAAATTACAACAGCAGCAGGGCACTGAATTTTGAAACAAAAATTAGTTGTTTTTTCCATATGGTGTCCACTCGGGACCTCCAGATATGACGCTGTTAACGAAAAAGCAAACTTTGGATTATTTCCAGGATACTGTGTTGATGCTATTGCTGTAAAACTCAAACTATTATCTGTTGAATCAACAAGATATGGAATATAACCGACGTTACTGCGAGCTCGCTCTGTTCTGCCAACAACAACACTATCTACGTACAGTTTATTTACAAGATCAGATACAGCAACAGGAACGTATGTTGATGTGTTTTTATTTGACACCATGTCAATAGCTCTTATGATTGTGCCTCCAGTTGGCTTAACGTAAAGAGCATCAGCTGATATACCTGAACAGCAACTGCATTATTTGCTGCCACGTCGACGTAAAATTTATTTGTCAGATCAAATGGAGATACTGGATAATATGTTGCTTTTTATTTGATCCCATGTTTAGCGTGCCTGTCATTGTGTCTCCGGATTTTGCTACTCGTATTGCGGCATAACCGGTTATCATACCATCGACGTAATTCTTGTTTCTTAGATCCGATATTGTTGTTGGAACGCAGCTGATGTTATCTTGTTGACGCCCATGTGTAACGAGCCTCTCATTGTGTGGCCGGATTTTATAACAAAATTTTGTCTAACAAATTTTACGTTTGCTACCCAGCTATCGTTGGTCAGTGGAGTATTATGGAGTTGTGTGTTGTGTATCACCTTTCCTCCCATTTCTAACGAACCTGTCATTGATCCTCCAGCAAGTTTTAAGTACGCTGTCAATGATCCTTTCAACTGATCATAGGATATTGCATCTGATTCTCCGCTCAGAGGAAAGTCTGTTTTTTAGTGTTTTTAGTTGGTTTTAAGTTACCGCCTGTGTGATATCAGCGTCGTTTAGCGGATATGATGTGCTTAGACTTGTTATCTTGTTGCTGTTTATGCTGATGTTGCCGGTCATTGTTCCACCCGCGAGTGAAAGTTTTTCAGATACAACTGTGGTTAGTTGATTGTAACTTACCGCTTGCGTGTTGTTTACGTTGACAGTAGGATATGTTATTTCTAGATTTAGCACTCATTGTCCTGACATGATAAGGTTGCCAGTCATTGTATCACCGGATCGTTTTAGATAATTTGTCAGATCAACAGCTGTTGTTATAGTTGCTGTTGTTTCACCAGATGAACCACTTACTACAATACCAAATTTTGTACAGTAACTCACGTTTGTTGTATGCTGCTGATAAAATTATCAGGATAAAATTTTGTGTACATGTTATATGATGAGCATAATAAACTTTGACACAGAACGAGTAATAAAAAATAAACACAGTTTTGTTATTACCTGATAGTAGGACGTACTGGATCTGGCAAATCAAACTTGTTAATGAATTTGCTACTCAACGACATATTCAACTACGATCAGGTGTATATTATACAACCAATCCTCAGCATGACAAATATGAATTGCTGAACGAGTACAATGAAAAACTAACAAATGAACTTGGTGCTGGCGAAGATATATTTGTTATAAGGACACCTGAAGATCTTGTTACTGTTGCCGAGCTAGACTCGGACAAACATAAGATTATGGTTTTTGATGATATTCTGTTGAGAAATGCTGAGATGGACAAGATTAAATATTACTTTTCATTGTCGAGAAATCGAAGATGTAATGCAGTTTATCTTGCCCAGGCTTTCTATAACGTTGATCGTTTTATCAGAAGAAATATGGGCTGTTTTATATTGTTTAACGGACTTGACAACATTGATGTGCATAATATATCGCGAGAACAATTTGTTGAGCTGTATCATGAGGCCGCTCATAATAATCACATTTTTTTCTTATTCATTAAACTTGTCAGAGATACCGAGCATATGTTTCGACGTGGAATTAACAAGTTCTTAGATTATAAAGAAGTATAAAATTAATGTATTATTCACAATAATGGACAAGGCGCGCATAAATCTTCTGAAGAAATATGTGGCAACAAGATCTGCGTTTAAGAAAAAACAACGTGCTGTACAACAACAAACAACAGAAGAAACCGCAAGACTCTTCAAACCGATCACAGAATCTGTACTTGGCAAACAACACAATATCGACAAAGTATCACCGGAAGACCTAGAAAAATTAAAAGATAAAGGTTTGCGAGGACTACTTGAAGAGAGACAAAAGAAAGTTGCCAAGGATATTGTTGCAAAAACCGCTTTTGAACTTGAGGTTGTGAAAAAACAACAACAGAAATCGTATGATGATAGTTTAAAACAAAATAAGTTTATAGCAAGGAAACAAATTGAACTTTAAGAAAATTTAAGAAAGTTCCAAGATGTAATGGCTAGGGATATGAAAAATTTATTTTAAGGCTAAGACATATTGAAAAAACTATCAGCAAATTTATACCAGAATATCCCATGGATTACTCTAATTTTAGATCAAAATAATAAAATCAATATCGACATGACAAAAATGTTAAAATTGTGCGACGATGAATATGATGATATTGTATCAAAACATGAACCTCACATTGATGAATTAGAAAAATGCTATGATTTGACTAGCGATGATAAAAAGTTGTTAATTTTACTGAAAATGCTAAATTTGATGAGAATGTTATTAATCTTGCTAAAATTCGCATCGAAGGAATAATAGCAAATAATATATACCGAACAATTGAAAAATATAAACCAAAAACAGGCAGACCACTAGAAAAATCGTTTATGGACGATTTAGTTAGAGTTTTTAATGAAACATATTCTATAAGAGAAAAAAATATTTTATACCCGTCTGATGATTTTCTTAAAAAGATCTACTTCGATGTCAAACAATAAGGTGAACAAGATGAATCAGATAAATCAGGTAAATCAAATTCTGAATATAATACTGTGGAAGAAACATCAGGTGATGGATTAAAGCTCTTTAACTCGGCAGCTGATATTATTGATCGAATGATGCTGCAAATTTCAACTTGTCAATATACAAAGGTGATCGTGAATCGCCACAAAAGGAATAGAACTACATCTTGTAGCGGACACACTGGCAGCGATGTCACGAGTTCATTCACTCGGTCAATACACAACTGCCTGAAGAAAATATGAACTCCGTTCAAAGGGCAAATATATCTATTTGTATGTGATATAAATAAAATATATGTATAGTATGTATGCTGTATCAATAATATACCAAACGCTGAATAAATTTTTCATTAAATCGGGAAGCCTAGTTTCATTTTAATGAAAAAGCTCTACATATCGTGGTATATCACTGATACATCATACATACTACACAAACACACACACACACACATATATGTGTGTGTGTGTGTGTGTGTGTGTGTGTGTGTGTGTGTGTGTGTGTGTGTGTGTGTGTGTGTGTGTGTGTGTGTGTGTGTGTGTGTGTGTGTACGATGTATATCTTGTTACGAATATGTAATTAAATTGCTTGTGTGTTAGTTTTATATTCTTTTTATTTTCTTTTTGTTTCATTTTATTTTATTGGACTGATAATTTTCATTGGATTTGAATCTCTTTTCCGAAAATTGGCTTGACCCGATTAGAACTTTACGTTACTTCAGCACTATTTTTAGCTCATAGATTTTGTAAACACTAACTGATAACGAGTGGCTATTGCCAAGGTCATCTCGGCCCGCGTGTTAGCTGAACTGTAAACAGTCTTTCTTTTTTTTATTATATATTTTCAGTGTGAGAATTTGGTTCTTAGATAGGACTATTGTAGCTACGTGTTAATTCTCATTTTTTTTTTTCGCGATGTTCAAATTAGAAATCACGTAGCCTGTCACGTGAGACACCATGTGATTCAAAATCGCGGCTTTAAACAGACGCTCTCCAGTAGATTTAGTCAGTTGTATTTTAAACCTTGAGGGCTCAAGAGGTTTTTATTGTTGTTGCCAGATTGTTTTTCAAGTTCATCTGTTTTTTGGAATTTAATAATTTATTCTCTAGAAAACTAAACAAGTGTAGCTTTATATATTTATAAAAGTTATGGGACAAAGAAATTCAGTGCAAAATTTATTCTGGAGTTTAACAGAAACATTACAAACTGTGATTCAATAGAGGATCTGTTACCATCAGTACAGACATCTGACGTCACCGCCTCCATATTGGAATTTCATCGAGATTCGAACCCGGATTCAATTAGAAGTGTTTAGTTATAGGACTTGTATTTTTTAATCTTAGGATTAAATTTTGGATTATATTCACAAACCGTAAGTCTTATTTCCAATTTCTACATTGTTTTCCAGGCAAATAAATTATTTTGTTAAAATATACAAAGCTTGTTGGCTTCACTCTTTTCTCTTGTTATTTTTGTACGAACCTACACGTAACAGGAGAAAATTTGGGCCTCGTCCATGGGATATATGAATTTTGGCTAAAAGATCTCAGAAAATTGTTTTTTAAAATTTGAATTCCCTAGTTTTGAAATCCCAAGTACTATTTTACATTTTGTTTGAACTCTTTAGTGAAAACAACAGGCTTTCATTCACAATGTCATTAAAAGTGGAGACTTTTCTTTCTAGTCCTGCTCAGGAGCAGTTGGATAGTTTCAAAAAAAGATGAGTTGCTTCAACTTGATAGAAAATACGATCTTTCTGAGGCAAAATCTTCCTTAACGAAACAAGAAATTAAAAACATTTTGATTCAATATTTGGTAAAGAGGGATGTTCTTGATAAAAGTGTTTTGGCCTCGGTCAGTAAGTAGGTATCAGACTCTGACATAAAAGTAATGGAATTAAAACTGAAATACAAGATGGAATCGGATTAAGGAAGCTCGAACTTCAGAAAGAAAAAGACCAAATGTTATTGGAAAAAGAGGAGAGAGAGAGAAACAATCACAGTTGCAATTAGAAGAGAAGGAATTGCAATTGCAATTTGAGAAAGAGGAGAAAGAGAGACAGGAAAGAGCGAAAGATAAACAAATGAAATTACAATTTGAGAAAGAGGAGAGAGAGAGAGAGAAGAGAGGGAGAAAGATAAAGAAATGCAATTGGAGTTTCAAAAGAACAAAGGCACGTACAGATGCAAAAAGAGAAGGATGAAAAGGAATTTCAAAATAAAATGGAAGAAATAGAGCTGGCAAGCGAAAAGCACGATCCCACTTCATATACAAATTCAAGTTTTGACATTACAACAAATATCAGGTTTGTGCCCCCTTTTAGAGAGAAAGAAGTAGGCAAAGATTTTATTTATTTTGAAAAAGGTGCTGAAAATTTGAAAAGGCCGAGGGAGTATTGGACTCAATTATTGCAACGTGTACTTTTTGGCAAGGCCCGAGATATCTATGCATCCCTGTCAGTACAACAAAGTTCTCACTATGATTTGGTTAAGGAGTACATCTTAAGGGGTTATGCGTTAGTCCCTGAGGCATATCGGCAGAAATTCAGAAACTATAAAAAAAGAAGCTGGACAAACTTACGTTGAATTTGGAAGAGAAAAAGAGCAGTTATTTAAGAGATAGTGTTTAGCCAAGAAAGTTGAACTTGATTATGAAAGTCTCAAACAAGTTGTGTTATTTGAAGAGTTCAAAAATTGTGTTCCTAATGACATTAAGAATCATCTTGAAGAGCATAATATTGAAACCTTGCAAAATGCTGCTCTTGCTGCTGATGAGTATTCCTTAACTCATAAATTTCCTGTTGTAGGCAAATCATTCACTCAGCAGTCTACTGGTAGAAAGGTATTTCAGCCTAAGACGACTCCTCCTTAAACTCAGTCTGGCACAACATCTAAAAATCAAGCTTCTGATAAACTTGATTCAAAATCCTTGTCTCTTCTTATGTGTACCTATTGCAAGACAAAAGGACACGTCATTTCCGATTGATTCAAACTGAAATATAGGCATCAGAATCAAGATAGACCTATCCCAAATGCTCTTATTTCTAAGAGGTCAAGGTCACGGTCATGTATTGAAAGCAATACATTTGCTGGGTCTACTAAATCCCAGTCTGATTTTATTATGGAGAATTATGAACCATTCATGTTCTATATCACTCTTGGGTGATTCGGCCAATCCTATCCCTATTAAAATTTTAAGGAATACATTATGTTCTCAGAGACTTTTATTATCAGGTACTTTGCTTTTTTCTGAGAAGTCCTGTTCGAATGAGAGTGTTCTCATTCAGGGAGTAGAGTGCAGCTTTGTTAATGTTCCTCTCCATTCTGTAAATATGTCATCAGACTTAGTTTCAGGAACTGTGACAGTCGGTATAGTGTCTACCTTACCCGTTGAGGGCATTCATTTGTTGCTAGGCAACGATCTAGCTGGAGACAAGGTTGTGGTTAATCCACTTGTAACGTACAAGCCTTCTTTGGATCAGAAAGTTGATCCTATTGAAAAAGATTTCCCTGATTTATACCCAGCTTGTGCAGTTACCAGAGCTATGGCAAAGAATGCTCTTGAGAATGATTTTGATAAGGAAGGTATTCATTTAGCTGACACATGTATTTGTCAGGCTTTTGATGAGGTCACTTTCACTTCTAATTTGGATCAATCAAAAGGTATTGATCACAGTGATCCTCTTTTAAATACTCATTCTCTTTTATCTAATCAGGGTGACAAACGACAATCACTTGTCCTCGAACAGGAAAAAGATCCTGAGATCTCCTGTTTGTTTCAGAGGGCCATTACTGAAACTGAAGCCACTGAAGTACCTGTCTGTTATTTCATTAAAAATGGAATTCTTATGAGAAAATGGAGACCTCCCGAGGTATCTGCTAATGACGAATGGTCAGTGAACTATCAGATTATAGTTCCAAAATCTTACAGACAGGAAATACTTAGTTTGGCCCATGAAACTCCTCTGGCTAGTCATTTAGGGACAAATAAAACTTATCACAAGATCTTGACTCACGTTTATTGGCCAATAATCAAATGTGATGTTTATAAATTTTGTAGATCTTGTCATACTTGTCAAATGGTAGGAAAACCCAATCAGAAGATACCTAAGGCTCATCTGCAACCTATTCCTGAATTTGACGAACCATTTAGCAGAATTATGGTAGATTGTGTTGGTCCCTTACCTAAGACCAAGTCAGGCAACCAATATTTGTTGACCATTATGTGTGCGTCAACAAGATTCCCAGAGGCAATTCCTTTGAGGAATATTAAACCAAAACCACAGTGAAAGCTCTAATAAAGATTTTTACTCAATTTGGCCTACCCAAATCTGTCCAATCGGATCAAGGGTCAAATTTCATCTCTAGAATTTTCCAGCTAGTTATGCTTGAATTTGGCACTCATCAATTTGAAGTCAAAAGTGAAATTATGGTTTCACAGAACTTTACATGAGAGAAGTTTTGAGCTTTGTAATAGAGTTCTTTCTCTCTTGCTCATTCTTCAAAATTTCTTCAAATTCGATTTTACGGCCCTTACAAAGTAAAGAAGAAAATGAATGAGTTAAATTGTAATAATAGTACTCTGATTTAAATAAATTGATGGAGTACTAGTATATTGAGAGAGATAGCCAAGTAAATTATGCAATTAATTTAGTTGTACCTGTCCCACAAACTGAGGATTTAAGTGAAAAAATTCAATCGGACACTGTTGATCTTGGAGCAACAGATCTTCGGAATTCGGAAATTATGAAAAATCTGGACCAGAAACTTTTACATTTGCAACAACAAGAAAGGAATGAACTTAAACAGTTATTATTCTAATATGAACACTTGTTTTCAGATATCCCTACAAGGACAAACAAAATTTTTCATGACGTTGAAATTGTAGAGTCAAGACCTGTGAAACAACACCCATACAGGATGAACTCTCTCAAACAGGAATACTTGAAAAAGGAAATTCAGTGTTTGCTGGAGAACGATTTCATAGAGCCCAGTAAAAGTGATTTGAGTTCACCATGCATACTTGTTCCGAAACCAGATAAAACTTTCCGTACGTGCACTGATTATAGGAAGG
Source organism: Megalonaias nervosa (assembly GCA_016617855.1). Classification (NCBI taxonomy): domain Eukaryota; kingdom Metazoa; phylum Mollusca; class Bivalvia; order Unionida; family Unionidae; genus Megalonaias; species Megalonaias nervosa. The sequence goes on from JAECUM010026651.1 coordinate 13,401, forward strand.
TAAACAGTGTGACAAAAACAAATTTATTTCCATTACCAAGAATCGATGACTGTATCGATAAAATTGGAAATGCCAAGTACGTCACCAAATTTGACCTTCTGAAAGAATTTTGGCAAATTCCACTAAAGGAAAGGGCAAAGGAAATTTCAGCATTTGTGACTCCATATGGACTCTATCAATATAAAGTAATGCCGTTTTGTGATGAAGGGTTCGCCAAGTACTTTTCAACGCTTGATGAATATGATTACCTCTGGTCTAGATAATTGTGATGCTTACATTGATGATGTTATCATCTACAACGACACCTGGAAAGAACATCTAGCCACGATTCGGAAGTTCTTCGACAGACTCACTGATGCAAATTTCACATTCAATTTATCTAAAAGTAACTTCTGCCCTGCTTGTGTAACTTTTCTAGGACGTATTGTCGGATATGGTTAAGTTATACCTTTAGATGCTAAGGTCATTGCTATCTCTGATTTCTCTGTGCCTGTCAGTGAAAAGGAACTGATGCGATTTTTGGGTATGGCCGGATACTATCGAAAGTTTTCTTCCAATTTTTCTAACATTGCTGAACCCTTGACAAATTTGTTGAGTAAGAAAAACAAGTTTCTTTGGACTGAAAAATGTCAGATTAAAAGCCATACTCAAAAGTGTGCCGGTTCTCACAGCTCCAAATTTCAATCAGTCTTTTAAATTATCTGTTGATGCTAGTGATGGTGTTGGAGCAGTATTGATTCAAGAAGATAGAAATAGTGTTAATCACCCAGTGTGCTATTTCTCTAAACAAATTAAATAAGCAGCAAAGAAATTACTCAACAATCGAGAAGGAATGTTTGGCTTTAATATTGGCATTACAGCATTTTGATGTTTACATAAGTTCAGCTTCTTCTCCGGTTGCTGTGTTTAGTGATCACAACCCCGTTACTTTCATCGACAAGATGAAAAATAAAAATCAAAGATTATTAAGGTGGAGTTTGTTTTTACAAGAATATAATCTTAACATCAGGCACATCAAAGGAAAAGACAATTTGATTGCAGATGCACTTTCCCGTGTACAGAAACATTATTTCATGTGCACTTTGTATAATTCATAAGAGTTTTCTTATGTAATTTTATTGTACCTCATGAATAATTTACATATGCTAAAAAGAAAGTTTTATTACATAAATCTTTCTTTTTCTTTATTGGGGAATGTCTTATGAATATGTAATTAAATTGCTTGTGTGTTAGTTTTAAATTCTTTTTATTTTATTTTTGTTTCATTATATTTTACTGTAATGATAATTTTCAATGTGAAAATCTGATTCTTAGATAGGGCTATTGTAGCTACGTGATAATTCTCATTGTTTTTATTGCGATGTTCAAATTAGAAATCACGTAGCCTGTCACGTGAGACACCATGTGATCTAAAATCGCGATTTTAAACAGACGCTCTCTAGTAGGTTTAGTCAGTTGTATTTTAAACCTTGAGGACTCAATAGGTTTTAAGTGTTGTTGCCAGATTGTTTTTGAAATTCATCTGTTTTTTGGAATTTAATAATTTATTCTCTAGAAAACTAAACAAGTGTACCTTTTTATATTTATAAAAGTTATGAGCCGAAGAAATTCAGTGGAAATTTATTCTGGAGGTTAACGGAAACATTATAAACTGTGATTCAATCCAAGGTCTGTTACCATCAGTACAGACATCTGACGTCACCGCCTCCATATTGGAATTTCATCGAGATTCGAACCCGGATTCTATTAAAACTGTTTAGTGATAGGAATTGTATTTTTTAATATTAGGATTAAATTTTGGATTATATTTACAAGCCGTAAGTCTTATTTCCAATTTTTACATTGTTTTACAGGGAAATAAATTATTTTCCTAAAATATACCAAGGACTTATAAAAATGGTACTAACAGCTGCTTCCCCGCTAGGCGCTCAGCATTAAGAGGTTAGTGTTAGGACTGGTAGGCCTGGTGTCGGTATAATTTGACTGGGTGGACATAGAACACAATTAATTTTACTATATGTTCTCTACATTTCTTTCTCCGTACTGACCTTTCCACTGTGTAACAATCAATACAAATCATATGTTAATCTAAAATATATTCTGCATCCAATGTGGGAAGTAGAACGACTGTCGGACCCCGTCCATTTGGGTAGTTTACAGTTCAAACGGGGTAATTCTACAATATTTAGCAAAAACATGTTTCCAGGAATAAAAACAAGAAAAGGAAAAAGGCTCAAACAGAAAATTGTCAGCCAAGACATTAAAGCACGCTGCAGTTTTATCTTCAAGCAACTGATGGAGGACAATAGTGATGATGTTCAAAACTTAAACGTCAACTTCCTCAAGTAATGGATGCCACTCTGCGCTGTTATTCAGGGGACTGCTCAAAATGTCAGCATTATTCAAAGGTCTGTATGGGACGAAGTACTAACAATTGGTTGATACGATCAGCTTACCTGGGCCCTCATCAAGTGACTCATCTAAACATGACAGAAAATGATAAGAATATCCTGCTAGAAGTTCTGTAAATGAAACTCTCCTGTGATGTTGCAGAAATACTGCGACTCAACACAAACGCACAGAATTGTGACGCTGTGAACAGATTAATCAGCGTTTGATTACCTAAAAATGTGAACTATTCCAGAAACTTTGAGGCAAGAGTGCATTCAACAATACACAGACTCAATAACAGACTGAGATCATCACTGAAAACAATAGTGACACACTTGGGAGGTAAACTTTCAACAAGGACTCTCACATCACTGCAGACAATGGATAAAGACTGCACTTACCATCAGTTGTATCAAAAGCGTCCACAAACCAGGCAACGTATTCTAGCAAGACGAGGAAATATGATACAGGCCTATCTGAGGTACAGGACTCAGCAAGGCAATAGGAATTCTGACTACTGCAAAGGACTGCTAGACACCAAGGGCGATCACTCCTATGCACGGGTTTAGCAGGAGCCAATGGACACTGCAGATAGAAAAGATTCTCTTAATTCCATGTGCAAAATGACAGTGCTCCAAGACACCATGAAGAACACATGGTACAGAAGGGAAAACTGCAGTGGGGAAATCCGTAGGTAACACAACGCATGCTATGTGCAGTTGTGTTACTTACTACCACCTTACTACCACCTGATGAGACACAAATAAAGAAATTAAAAACCAAAATAAATAAATCTTTAAAAATTCTAAAAATAAAATAACATGAAATGACTTACTAGTTGAGAGAGGGAAGGAAGGAAGGAAGGAAGGAAGGAAGGAAGGAATGTATTTAAGACAGCACTGTCATACCAGCATGATCTACTAAAATAAAGCCCACTTTCTTTCTTTTCTCCTTCTTACTCAACACATCCATCCATCCATATTCTACAATCATTAATATGTGCTGACACTTAAGTTATAGATCCTCCATAGCAAATTGTACATTGTATAGGAATACATTGCTGCTAATACTAATGAGTGTGATCTCCAACAGATACCATTTCTGTTAATTTATGGGAAAAAATTTAATTTTTAATTTTTGAAACAAATTAATTAAAATTTTTTAAATTCAATTTTTAACATTCTAGTTATATTTTCTAATTGTTACAGTCAATGTACACAAGACGTAAAAATATCATGTGTCTATCGTTAATAATAAAACTTTTATACCAGGTTAAAGTGTAATCAATACTGCCCTGACAGGACATAGAACACGAATCATTTTACTATGTTCTCTAGATTTGTTTCTCAGTACTGACCTTTCCACTGTATGACAATCAATACAAATCATATGTTAACCTAAAATACCTTCAAAGATGACTTCACGGTGATGTTCTTGTCAAAGGTTCACCGGCATTGTTTTGAGAAGTGCACCATAAACAATTCAGTATGCAATGGAACTCAGATTTCACTTGCGGATCATCACCAAAGCCTCATGACTCACTGTGCTCTGTCGCCGAAATACACACAGACAACCACACCCCAAGCTCATATTCTCAAGAATAAACAATTAATTTAAATCCCTACCAAAAAAAAAAATGCATAAATATAACTCTTCTATTACCACCAAAATGAAAAAATCTTTTGAAAATAGACAAATAGACAAGAACTACATTCGTGGGTACTGAACTGGAAGTACTAATTGTGAAACCATTCCGGGTGGGACAATGAAAATGTGACTGGGTGGGAGGTGATCCTACATGTCTGCGGCATAATGCCCCAGTGCTAAACATCACTATAAACTGTCACACTGCATGCGGCATAATGACCCAGTGCTAAACATCACTATAAACTGTCACACTGCAGACATCGTAGCGATATGACTGATAAATTGTTAAAGCTACGTTAAAATTCTTGCGATATTTACATGTAATTCTTACCTACAGACATACTGTAAAAATCAGGTTCCCATCTTCGACCATTATGCTGATATTCCATCTGTGTATTGTGCCCCTTTGTAATGGCCATAATGTTGTCAATTGGATTGTTCAAATAGACTCCTTTCTCATGTAGTCTGGCCTGTCAATTTAAATAAAACCCTTCCTTTTTTTAGAAGATTTTTAAACATCCAATATTTTTCATGCAGGCATAGGCTCCGAAGTTAAAATGTTTCTGCTCACTTTTTAACTGTACCGTACGCAAAATGTGTCGGAGATACAATCGTTGCTGTAAGCTAGTCCACAATGGAGATTCTCCCCAATGCTCCGTCAGAGTTACGAGGTACCCTTTTAAACAATTATAGGCAATTAACTTGAAAAATACTTGCTTCCTTGTGATATGGTTGTGTCTTTGGCGAGTATTCCACTCTAATTTATTTTTATCTCTGAATTCCTTGTATCTTCTTTCACCTTCATGCAAATGACACAAAGAATTTGCCAGGGACTATCATGATAGTTCGCTTCAGCTTTGTTACACAAACTTGCACAGTTTTTTCGGGTTTAATATATCTTGGTGTGTAAGTATATATCATACTTCCCCAACATGGCTATTCATTGTGCTAAATTAAATTATATAAAACTGTCGAAGCCTACAACAACTGTTACCAACATCAAAATTGTAATGAAAATGTATTCCTTATTCCTATTAGTTAATCTAAAGGTTGTTACAATCATTACTTAAAGGTTAGCTTTGCTTTACAATCGATGTTGTTCAAGTATCTGAGAGACCAAACCTTGTTTTTTCCAAACTGTAGTCAAGCATCTTGACCCTGGTTTCACTGAAGCCTTTAGGTTTTCTCTGGCTTCTGTTTCTGAAATTGTCGAGTCCAACTCATACCTCCATTACGATCAAAAAATTTTAATAGATAGTTGCTTCTGTTATTGCTAAAGAGTTAACTATTGCACATCATTCATAACTGCCCTTGTAGCCATCAACTGTACTGTGTTTAGTAGTACCAAATTTTGATAATGTTACCAGTTGATATCTTGCTCTGAACAACACAAAAAACATATCATAAAATGGCACTCTTGCTTTATGATTATATAAAACAAGAATATTATCATCTTCCAGATACAATAAATGGTCTTCTTTTACACTGCACAGATTAGATCCCTTTCTAGACAAGTTCTGTAGACAAATCTTTTACTATTAATCTGTAATTCGGTATAAAATAATATACGTCAAATGATTTTCGATTTAGGTTTAATATCTATCTTCAACAAAATTGTATACAATCATAAAAGTTTGATTTTAGTGATATATGACTGAAATACCCATTATGTGCAAAAAAGTACTCCAAAAGCGAGAGGCAGCAGAGTTAAATATATGAGTTGGAGTCAATATTTTAGGTGTAGTTTCAGAGTTGAAACGTTGAAGCAACTCTTTTGTTCCCTGACATTCACAACGAGTATGACAAATAGATCGTCGTGAACGAATATATATATATATAATCTATGGCTTAAAATAAGTAGCAGAAAAGACTGAAAAGCAACAAGCTTTGTAAAATTCAACAAATAATTTATTTCCCTAGAATACCAAGTTAAACCGAAATTAAATCCAAAATTGAAAATGAAGATGATGTGTCTGTGGTAGCCCCTAGAGTGTTGATGCGCCAATAGTATTTTGTTAAATCACAGTAATATAATTCCACATTTGAAATCACTATAAATTCCAGTGACTGTCTCTATTCAAGAATTTTATCAGAGCACTTATGTATTTCCGGAGAAAATAATCACTTGAATTCAATAATTTGAAGAATGTAGATTCCAGCCGAGAAATACTGGACACAACATGTAATACAAATTGATTGTGCTAGAACTGAACGCACGAATGCAAAATCATCTTAATTACAAGAGTATATAGTTATCTACTTGACCTTGTCTACAATTAGCACTGTCTTTAAAAACAAAAAACTATTACGTCTTGGAAAAATAACTTTCTCGAATGATCCTGATATTTACATAAATAAAGCTATTATTACAAACCAGAACATGGACTATGTCAAGTACAGTAGTAAAATTCCAAATCCTAGACTTAGACCCCAATAACATATTTACTTCTATTAACAATAATTCTGATTTTAACCACATAGGCATAGTGACTAATTTCGCTATGTATTAGTTGTTTACAGAAAAAAGTAAATTCAGGTAAAGCAGAAATGAACTCACTTTTGGAGAAGGTTAAGTCCAACATAAAATATTACATTACAATAGCATGTAATGAAATATAAAAAATATTTTTTAAAAAAAAATTATTTACAAATAATGCAAATTAAATATACATACCAATATATATATATATATATCATCATCATCATCATCATCATTATCATCATCAATCCCTTCACCTAAGAAGTCGTTGAGACACCACAGTTGACTTTACAACCAATTCTCTCCATTTTTCTCTGTTCTCTACTGCCCTTTGGGAATCTCCAAATCCCGTGACTGTCCACTCTTTAGCGTTGTATTCCCACCTCTTTTTCTGTCTGTCTTCTTCTTTCGTACCCTCTCACTGTGCCTTGCAAGATTATTTTTGCCAGTCCAGTTGATCTTGAGACATAACCGTACCACTTCAGTTTGTTTTTTTTTACAGTGGTCAAGAGGTCTTCATAGGATCCGATGGCTCGTTGGATCCTGTTGTGGACTTCTTCGTTGGTTACATGGTCAATGTACGAGATGCCCAAGATCTTGCGGTAGCATCTCATTTCGAAGGTTTGAATCCTTTTTTGTAGATCTCATGTGAGCGTCCATCTTTCACAAGCATACAGAGAAATGGTTATGACAATCGAGTGCATGGGCCTTAGTTTGGAACCAAAAGTAATCTTGGTATCTTTCCATAATGGTCTCAACATTGTTATTGCTGCTGCTGTCTTGGCAATCCTGCAAAGTAGATCTGGTTTGGAGCCCAAATCTGTGGTAATTGATCCCAAGTACTTGAAGCTTGTGACTCTTTACAACTTGTGTCCACTGACTTTTATTTCTGTACTGATGCCATTGGTGTTGTTTGTCATCAGTTTGGTTTTCTCGGCGTTAATCTCCATACCGTATGCTGTGGAGGTTGTGTCAAGGCACTCAACCAAGTCAGCCAGTTCTTTTTCATCTCCTGCTAAACCATCAATATCATCTGCAAAGCGAAGGTTAGTGATTGTTCTTCCTTCGATGCTGACAGTGCCCTTGTAGTCATGCAATTTATCCTCCATGATCCTTTCCAGGAAAATGTTGAAGATTGTAGGTGACAGTATACATCTCTGTCTGACTCCAACTGTTGTTCGAAACCAATCTATTCTGCTGCCATTGATGAGGTGAGAACTGGTGGCTTTATCATAGAGGTGCTCAACAGCCTGTACCAGGTTTGAGCTGATGCTGTACTTCCTCATAGTTGCCCATAAGGCTGTATGCCATACCCTATGAAGGGCTTTTTGAAATCTATAAAGACGTGCTATAGATTCTGTTGATGCTGAAGGTATTTCTTGCAAAGGAGTCTGAGATTGAAGATTTGTTCTATGGTACTCCATCCTGCTCGGAAGCCTGCCTGCTCTTTAGCAATAATTTTCTCTGCTTGAGGCTTTAGTCTGTTGAGAATTATCTTCAGCATGACTTTGCTCGGGTGACTGATAAAACTGATAGTTCTGTAGTTTTGGCAAAACTGTACGTTTCCTTTCTTGCGGAGCACGATGGCCAAGGATTGAGTCCATGTGGTGGGCCATTTTCCTGTCTGCCATATCTTGTTGCAGATTGTTGTTAGGACTGTGACTATTTCTTCTGCTCCAGCTTCAATGAGCTCTCCTGGTATGTTGTTAATGCCGGCTGACTTTCCTTTCTTTAGTGACCTAACTGCAATTTCTACTTCTTCACGAAGAATGGGGTTGTCATCAATTTTTTCTGCCTGAGGGCAATTTAGTACTGCTGGATCTCCTTGGGTCTTACGATTGTACGATTCTGAGCAGCATTCTGTCCATCGCTTGAGGATCTCTTGATCTTCTGTGAGGCATTTTCCTGATGTGTCTTGGATGGTGGTAGTTTTCCAATCTTGATGGGTTTTGAGATCTTTCACCAGTTGACATGCCATTTTGCTGTCATTTCTACTCAGACAGTCTTCGATTTTGCACCATTGTCTTTCTATCCAGGATTCGTTTGCCTTTTTCATGCTTTTCCTGATCACGTTGTTCTGTGTTTTCAAAGCCTCTGTCAGTGTTAAGTGTATCCATGTTACCAAGGTTTTTCTTTACTTCAGTTTTGAATGACTCTGTAGGTATTGTAAACATAAATCATTTCGCACCCTCTTCATCTGTTTGCCTGTTTTATAAATGCTAGCCTGCACAACACAAAATGTTTTACCTCAGCGTGCAATTTGTTGTAAAATCCGGTGAACAAAGTTAAAAACGATCTTTTATCGTTTTGACCTCATCACCCAAATCTAAAATGCATAACTCCTAGCTTGTTCTAACTGATCTAATCTTGGTTTCATTCCAAGTCAACTTATTTGTTTGCATTTTTTTCTCTTTATGCGTGATCAGTCCTTTTGGTTTTATTTGTGAAATCCTTCTTTTTCGAAACTCTGACAGTGCATCAGTGGTAGATGTGATTTTGTAATTCAGGCCAGTAATTGGTGCAGAATTAGGGTTATAATCTCTTGAACATTCATTTTTAATTTCGTTAATTAAGACTGTATAATTGACATTTTAGAGTGCCACGGCTTTTAATATTTTCTCTTTCAGTCTCAAAAATAATTATTTCACTATGTATTCTCTGTTCAATCCTTTGTAATCCGATCGACAGATCAGTAAATCCTTTAATCTTGGTTTTAGTGATTTTATTGTTTGTATGGAAATGTCTTGATCTTTCAGAATCCATTTTCTGTTCCCCTGCACATGGTTTTGTATCTCGTATATTTTACAAGATCTTCCATAGCTATTCTGCTCAATACCAGTTAATTAACTTTAGCTTGTTGCCTCCATCTTTGTCTGAAAATGTCTTGAACTTCCAGAATCCGTTTTCGGTTCCCCTCCACATAATTTTGTATCTCTTATATTTCATAAGATCTTCCATAGCTCTTCTGCTCAATACCAGTTAATTTATATTAATTTATTGCATCCACATCTTGATGTCTTGGAAATTGTTATCATAAATGTATCAGGTTTTTGGTTATCAACTATTCATAATACAAATCGTTCCATATCTACAGTTATGAATGTGTCAGGGTGACGTAAATTGAGGTTATTGTTAACTTCTAAATCACTATTAATCTTATGACCTAGTTTTGTATATTTTCTATGTTTTTGTTTCAATATTTAAAAGGGCCTGAAAGTAATATTAATCAAACTATTATATACCTAATTTGTTTACTTTATATGGAAAACACACGTTCAAAGCAGCAAGTGAAAATTTATTACTTTTCCATCATCATCTCTTATGCTTGTTTTCGGTCGGTCAACTGTACACCTTGTTAACTGATAAACCCTCCAAGAAAAGACTAATACTCATCGATAATGTCTTCGTTGTCGCTCCCTCTTTTACTTTATTCATGTACATTTCGAGGTTGTAATAAACATCAAGAATAAAAATATAGTCTCGTTTCAATCATGTGAATGACATAGTATACATGACTGTTTTGGAGTTCATTTGAATTGGTGTAATACCCAGCAACAAAATAGGAAGGGGTCAATGGAGATAACTGGAATTGTTCATCCTATACTGCGACAGGCAGCTTGGATGCAATATTTCTTTTTACGGCTGCCCTTTACATTTAAATGAAGACTACTGTATTCCAAGGTTGTTTAGTCTGTTGCACAATGTATTGGACGCCAGTGAGCGGTTATTTAATGCAACTGATGAGGGTTTATCATAGCATATGCTGTTGCATTGGCTAGTATCACGTGCTGGTGGTATGTTCAAGAAGAAAGGCAATTGTAGTTGTGGGGCAAGACGACTGAGAACAATCTGATAGTTCTCGTTTCCAAACGAAGTAGGTGAAGAAATACATTGTAACCTAACAGCCAATGCGTGATGAAGACAATAAGTTAGACAAAGACAGTCAGGAAACACATGTATCTTGAAAAACAGCAAATTCATCTGGAGCAGCTACCTCAATGCAATTACACGATGGCGGCCATGAAAAACGATTCATAAAAAGACATGATAATGTTTGGCAAGCATTGTTATTACAAAACAGTACAATAAAAATGGAGAGACGAAAGCAAAAGCACCGCAAAACATAAGACAAAAAATGGTATGAAAAGAAAGAAACACCGCAAGAAAGCATATGATAATAAAAGGTGTGACGAATACAAAGAGCACTGTAATAAAAGTGAAGAGGTGTCAGGAAGCACAATAACGAGTATTTTCTTTAAAGGTACCACGACCACGAAAACCACAAGATGTCACTATTGGATTAAAGTTTAATTTTGCAATCTCTAATCAAACATTAAGTCTAGCACAACTTTGAAAATTCTAGTTGTGCCCTCAATTAACTTTAACAAACAATGCCTTGATAAATTTCAGTCACTACTCAATGACTGTGTGATATGACCTTTCAAAATCTGAATCAAAGATACTTCATGTTATGAAAAATCGCCCCAAATCAATTTTGTGTTTCATTTTGTAGTAATTATTTGTGATCGAATGTTTCATGGATGTTCAAAACATGTTCATGGTAAAACAATAGAAAACCTTGTTCAGCAAAAAGTTGGTAAGATGTGTGACTTGTCGTTGTAAGTTCTTTCAATGAACTTGGAGAGAACTTTCGATGTCCTTATGAATGTATCAACGTCTAATCGATTTTCATCGCCTTTTGTGTTATTTATTATCTCGTACACCAGTTGGTAGTATTTTATATTGTATTTGTTTTTCAACATTTTAAAATGTAATTTGGAGGATCAACTTATTATGCTTCAATGTTGCTTCTTCTCATTTCTTTTGTGACGGCCGCGTTGTAGTATTCATGATATGTTTTTCATATGTACTATTTTATTGCTTAAGTGTGATGTATTAGGGCTTTTTTGCTTTTTCCCTCTGGTCTCGTGATCAAGACAAATTCGCATGACTAGCAGACGATAACTCCCTCATTTTCCAATTCACTCTTTTCATCCCTTCTGTCACATACTAGAAACTCGTTATCTATCAAAATCTCAATGCTTTTCTTTTTGATACTGCTTTCTATAGAATTAGCTACTATCCTTAATGTTAATGGAATAAGGTTTTCTGCTGATTCCCAACTGCTCAACGAATCATTATATCCTTTCCATTTTACATAGATACTTTTCTCTGTCTTGGTCATCCAATTTTTTCACCTTTTTACACGTCATCCTGATTGTCATATAGTGATAATTGATCGTAATACATATTGTCTACAATCCCAAAACTCAAGTAATACTTGGGTGATATTTTAACGTATCATCGGAGGAGTTACGAAGGCAGCTCATTGCAAAAATTATTTTGTATTTTAAAATTGTTAATGTTTCACAATTTTAGAAATTTTTCGAGCTCCACATCTATCAGTTGCTGAATGGTCGAAGAGATTGATGCATACCTTGCACGTATTTTCTTCCTCGCTACTATAATGTATATTGTTGTGTGATGACTATTATTGTATCCTTAAGGTAGGTTTTGTAAATCATCAACCCAACTGCTGGCTTCGATGCCTATGAAATACCTGCACATTCTTGTTTTGAGTGTTCAGTTACACCTCTCCACTACATGGTCGTAAAACTCGTTCCCCTCATCAAACTGAATTTCTTCAGAATTTTCTTAGTTTGGAAATGTGTTCGTAAACGTCGTGTTATGTCATCTCTCATTTTTGGTTTTACCTTTTCAGTAAAATTGTACTTCGAAACGTCATCTATCACTGTCAAAGTGTATTAATGAATCACATTACATGTGATATGTGTGCATATCGACAATATCTGCTTTGCACTGATCCTCGAAGACTGTTCACTTAGCCATTATATCAAAACAGCATATTTCAGACGCGTTTAAGTTGTTCCCACGATCGATTTATGTTTGTATAAGCAATAGTACTTAGAGGATCATAGTAAAGGTATCTTAAATACTGTTCGTTTTCAGCCATTTAAGACGGTGTAAATATACTAACAGACTGCTTTAGCCTTGACATTTTATCTTCAGATAAAATCAACAAGCTAACAGAAGATTCATCTACAACTTGTACTTTTATTTCCAACATTTTACGACACTTGTACAATCCTTTTATGACCGCTCTGGTGACCTAGTGGCTGGAGCGTCCGCCTCGGATGCGGGAGGTCGTGGGTTCGATCCCCGGCCGAGTCATACCAAAGAATTACAAAAATGGTCCTAACAACTGCCTCGCTTGGTGTTCAGTATTAAGAGGTTAATGTTAGGACTGCTTGGCCTGGTGTCAGTTTAATGTGACTGAGTGGGACATCATGCTACATGTCTGCGGCATGATCCCCCAGTGCTAGACATCACTATAAACTGCCACACTGCAGACATCGTAGCGATATGACCGAAAAATTGTTAAAGCTACGTTACAAATCCAAATCACACACACACACACACACACACACACACACACACACACACACACAAAATCCTTTTCTGCGTATGAATTCTTCCAAATTTTTATGCTCCATGGGTGATTAAAAGACAGCTACTTTATATACCGAGTCACTGTGTGGTGTTTTCAATCTGACTTTGCTTTCCACAAATTATGCCTGTGTTTTGGGTGAATTGTTGTATACTGACTTTGTAAAATTAATGAGGAATTCGAGCTGTGCCGTAAATTTAGCTCAATAAAAATTTGTGAATTTATCCACATCAAACACGTAATTTAATCCCTTTCTTATCACGTAAATGCTGCTTATCTCAACCTCTGAATCTCAGCATCTTTCCTGAAACATTGCAGTACATCGGTTTATGTTCAAAATAGACTAATCAACATTTGTATTACGTTGAATATTGTTTTGTATCGTAACTAAGGTTGACCACGCCTTATTGCCATTCAATCTTGTAAACAGGTACACATAGATACCGAGATTGTGATTTTATGTTCAACTCCTTGAATATTTTTATCACCTGTCTGAAAACTGTTGAGTTGATCCCAATATAGCTTTTCTCCATCATTTATCTTTTGCGATAAATTTCAAATTAATTTCTTTAATGATATTGCGTTCCTACAACTGTAGCTTATCTCAGCAGTAATATGTCAACAGTATGGAGTGTTACAGTAGCAGCTACAGTGCTCCAGTACTAAGGTCTAGGAACATGGCGTGGGTTTTCTTGTGTGTTTGTTTTGTGGGGTTTGTTTGAGGGGGTGGGGGTGGTTTTTCGTTTCATGCAGTAGCTAACAGCCGTGTTTCAGGTCTGTTGTTTTTTTTTCAATTGCTTTCACGCAATACTTTAGTAAGTGCTTCAGCTATGCTTTTGTTTTTATGCAGAAGTTTAATAAGTGTTTTCATTCTGAGGTTACTATTTCTTTTCTAGGGTTTTTTTGTTAGTTTTTTGTAGGAGGGAGAGCCTTTGGTTCTTATGCAATAGTTTGCTAAATGATACAGCTATGTTCAACAGACATGATTCTGATATGATAATATGTATCACAGTATTATTTGCATTAAATATTAATTCTGCATATTATTTTCAAGCATTCTTCTGTAGAATCCAGGTGTAGCATTTTCCGTTCTGTTTGGTGCATATTTGTAATGTTTTATAATTAATCGTATATACCTTGATTTCTTTCGTAGGAACCCGGAATGATTGTGTTCATTGATGAGAATTAATTACCAGGTCACTATGCGAGTGTGTCTGCTACGCACGAGTGCACATACCAACGACTTTGCATCATCGTATTTTCGTGATGTGTACTTATTAGTCGTGATGGCGCGTGCGGGCAAGGTGATGGATGCCGTTTACCCGCGGACCTGGGTTCAAATCTCTGTAGAGTACGAGTATGTATGCAGTATATATATATATATATATATATATATATATATATATATATATACATTTTTCATTTCAAGGAAACTATGCTCGTTTCCTTTTAATGACAAATTTATACCGCGAGGTGTATATCAAAGATACACTGTACATACTAAACGTAATTTTGTATTTATATCATATAGAAATATACGTACTTGCATTTCCAACGCAGTTAAACATTGTTTACAAGTAACGGTGTATTGAGGGGATAAATGAACTCTGCACAGCCCTGTCCATTGTGTCCGTTACAAAATGTAGTTCTTAACCTTTTGCGAATAATCACAATCTACGTTGCAAATTGTTAAGTTGCTTCTTTTAGATTTTGAATTTCTATTTTTAGTCATACTGATTAAATAAATATGAGGAACAGTTATGATTTAAACAAGAAAGAGAGCTTAAATGGAGAATGTAGAACACTAAAATATTGAGCATGGTTAACTACTTAAACACTGAACACGCTGAGTTTCACATATCGTCTAGCATCTTTAAACGAGTTGAAATCAACTAAGCGAAATGATGATCCGGCAATTGGTAATTGGAACATTTAAATGTATTAACAATTCATCTAAGTCATTATAATGATTTAATTAACAATGCTACCAACCATACAATTATTTCTATCCTCCGTTTCCAACTTTCCATTTTCCGGTGCTTCGTGTGACTAAATTTTTCCGTCATTTATAGGTCCAGAGACATCGTTGCATGACACACAGGCAAAAATCCGTCACGCTCGGTTATTAACGGATTTTCCCTGTTATCTTTCTACGAAGGTCCAGAGAGAGAGAGAGAGAGAGAGAGAGAGAGAGAGAGAGAGAGAGAGAAGTGGTGGGGAGTAGGGTAGAGCTACCTTAAAGGCATTCATTCATTGACCATCTCTATGTATCTTTATTGGTCAATTAGCATGCTGCTTTAACATTCCACACAGTGATAGAGAAAGGTTGATCGGCCTTCGGACATTTTAATATTAAATAATACGTGTTTAGACCCATATTAATTGGTTTTATGAAACATGAAAAAAGAAATAAAAATAAACAAAGCCTTAAAGAGATGACTGTATGTGTATTCCTATTTACAAATAATGTAACGTACAAATTGAAACTTTGTATCATTGGTATTGTAAACACTGTACTAAAATCAAATGGAACGATTACAACTAACCGTTACGAAGACACAGATTCTTGTATGTTACCTGATGCAAGTTCAGTTATCGTTTGTTTTGGGGTTTTATCTCTCACTCCACATACTTCTCCATATTATCTCCCTTACACATGAGGGAGAGGTGGAATTCAATGAATTTCTGCAAAATATTTTATTCATTTAGAAGACAGGAATTATGTGTATTTTTATTGTTATTTTATTACAACGCTAATGATTATTCAGTGGAAATTCATCATAGATTTAGAGAATATAGAAGCGATAGCCTACTGTTCAAATATAACATAATGTTGAAACAATATTTACATATGAGTATTATTGTGCCTGGACGGATCAAAAATTGATATTCAAATAGAATTGATATATCAAATTGCTTTATACCAACCACTTTAAACGCCATGTTATTTTGAATGTATGTGGTATTTCTAATTCTAACATGTGTTCCAAATGATTCAATTAATTTAAGATTCTCACATGGAAGTAACATTAATGTCTGCGGGAATGTATGTTAATATATGTTGATTCATTCAAGAGCACCGGATATTATAATGGTGTTACAATCCAATTAGAATTCATAAAGTGTGTATAGCTATGAAAGGATAGTTCTAATAAGAACTAAGGGTGATAGTGATTTTTCTGGGGAGTGGGGTTGGTCTGGTACCAGTCAATTTTCCATATGTTTCCGCTATTGTTAACAGTAAAATAACCTAATACTCCATGAAAATCTGTCCATGATGCAAAGTCAGGCTTTTTTTAAAGCCGATTCAGTAACTTTTAACAATTGGAAACATCTACACTGGAAAACCCTTTAACATCTTTGGATGGCTTCCCTTTGACTGGAAATGCATGCTCCACAAACGAGCGGAATATCGCTCGCTTCCAGCAGTTGCGCAGTTTACTGCGAGTTAGCTTGGGGAAAAACTTAAGGATTTTAACATATTATTTCCCACTGTGGTCACTGTGAAAACTTTGTAACACGTTTTTAGAAAATTTTTGAAGGGGAGATTTTTCAGCTACAAGAAACGGATGTCCAATGGTATCAAATCAAAGGTATTTGCACGACAATGAAGATGTTCATGAAACATGGCACAATTTTACATATGCTCGAAAAATAAACTTGCGAATTTTTAAAATATTAATAAAATGAACCATATGCAATACTTTCATAATGTCTCACAATCTTCGTTTTATATCATAAGTGTCACAAAATGTTAAATGTTTTGTTTACTTAGTGGCCATTTGAACAAAGCCAGTTAATTTGCAACTGATTTACTGACCCACAAACTGTAAAAGGTACCATGGACTTTAATAATTTGTATTCTTTCACCTTCTTAATGTGTCATTCCACATGTATCCGCAGGCCTACTACTGCTGTATTGTCCTCAGCCCTAGAAGCTGTGAAATCCCCATCAATACTCATAGTGAGGTTTTGCATGGAAACAAGAGTACCTTCTAAACCTTTAGTATCAACAAATCCTTTATCCACCGTAACATTGGGTCCCTCATTCTAGCAAACCTAGAAACCCGGACAACTTTGTGATCTCCACATCACTCATGCATTCCGAGTACAAGAAAGACACAAACATGAAAGCCCCATCCGGAGTTAACCCTACCAAACATTTTCATGGATTTTGACTCTTTTATTTTGAATAGGTCTTTGATCCAAACACTAAAGATGATGGTGTCTCTGTATATATTTCATACAGCCAGTGATAAATCTGGTTCCTGCGTAGGATGGTTGACGCGTGAGGCGTATTTCCCTGAAACTGCTCATGACTTGGCGAAATAGTCCAGCCTCCCAGTAAGAAATACAAATGATTTGTCGACGTTATGTTTTTTTTCGACTTACAGAAGACGTGTGAATATTAAATCCAACAGACGTGTCTTCAGTCGGAATCCGCATATCACTCTACATAAAAGGTGGCGCTCTACAGTTTCGTATTTGCATAGGTTAGAATTTTAAAGAAAAAAGAATTTCCCCGGTGCACCTTTCAAAAAAGTGCTAGCTCCACTTGCTCATTTTCACTTCCTGAACTTCAGAGGTAAATCGTGAAGAAAAAAAGAGCCGATCACTATTTTTTTACATTTTATATATATGGTAATTCATTCATTGCACTTTCAGAAGCTGGTGTTGTCTAGTCTGGCAAAATTCATTTTCCCTATTTTAATAGCTGCTAAGGATAGTGTACTTTAGACAAATTCAGGCTGATTTTTGGAGCACAAGGGAGCAGTCATTCTAGTTAGCAGTGTGCTAAGATCATTTACAAATTCCAAAACTGCAATATCCAAAGAAATGTCAGCCACATTACATCAAAGCAGCATAGAGGTATGCCAACATTCTCTCCACTTTAGCAGCAGTAGAGCTGAACAGACCACTTTGCTAGAGACCTTATTTTTGAAATCTAAAGGTTCCTACGAAGGCTGAAAAAAAAAGTTTTTGCTTTAACAGTAAAAACTTCTCTAATTGACCAGATTTTTTCTGATTTTTTCACAATCTGGTCACTACGCGTTGGTCGTTCAGCAGCTCTACTGCTGCTATGAATTAAACAGCCATTATAAATATTATCAATAATGAGTATTGGAGAACCACACTCAGCTAAATTAGCTCGAGAGCGACTAAAGGCAATTAAAAAATATCTACCCGTTCGTGATTCTGTTAAGCAACAACTACAATCGCGTCAGGAATCTCAAGTTGAATTTGAAGAGGATACAAAAAAATTATTTAAACCTATCACTGAGACCACTAAAGGTATTCAACCTGTGTTGGAGAAAACCGCTGAAGCAGCTGGAAAAATAGCAGAAAGAACTGACAAAATAGCAAGAAGAACAAAAAAGACAAAAGAAATTTTACGTGAACTTCCAGCCGAAATAGCTGCTGCGATGCCAGTCCCGGAAATACCTGAGGATGAAGATCAACCTGAAGATGATGAAGCAGAAGGTGCTGAAGCACCAGCTCCTGAACGAAAGAGTCGTTTAATAAGTACTGCTAAACTGATAAATAAATTTGATGAAGAAACTATTAAGGTAATTAAAAACTTGAACCTAGATCAACTAGTTATGTTTGCTGTGGATAGTTTTGGTCAAAGACGTAAATTAATGAAACCTGAACACGTAGAAGATATTGGAAACAGTAAACAATGGCGAAAATATTTATATCGCATATATATGAATGTTGAACAAGCTAGAGATGATGATTCATTATATCAGGATTATGTTAGGAAAATTGATAATTTAATCGAATCAAGAAGAAAAGAGAAAAAACAAAAGAAACAAAAACCTCCAAAACAACAACAAAAAACACCACCACAACCACCACAATTTGAATTACCATCATCATCATCATCACCACAACAAGAACGACAACAACGAGAACAACAACGAGAACAAGAACGACAACAACGACAACAAAAGCTACAACAACGAGAACAAGAACGACAAGAAGAAATAAAACGATTACAACAAAAGCTACAACAACAAAAACAAGAACAAAAACGATTACAACCAGTCCAAACAACAAGTGAAGAAGAAGAATTTCAAGACGCTCCCGAAGCAACTGGAAGTGGTCTAGGAAGTGGTCTTATTACTTGTCCCAATAACGTTCTTGCTGATGTCGATCGATTAGAAATTCTCATCGGAGGAAAACGAGTTGGTAATAATTCATCAGAAATCATTAATGAAGCAGCTGATATTTGCAAACGATTATTTAATGGCGGCATCATGGATATTAATGTGTATCGATCCCTCATTAATGAAATCGCCGACGATTATTACAGTGATTAGATACAATTAGTGATAAAAACAGTTAATAATAAAATGATCGTGCATGGTACTCAACGTGGACCTACCATGGTCAGGGTAATAAACTCTCGATTACCTGTATACAGAGCAACCTACGGAGATGGACTAGGTGATGTTGTTCAAGGTCTGTTTAGAAGGATAGCCCCAAAAGCAATACCGATTACAAAGCAGCTGGAAATGAAAGCTATTGATGTTGTTCGTGAAAAAGGTATAGGCGCTGTTGGTAATCTCGCTAGCAAAGCGTTTTCAGCAATTAAAGATAGACTATCACGATTAATACGCAGACCACAAGCGACCCGACCTCAACCTGTGAAATTACCTAGCACTGAAGTGATGCCCGCAAGTGTAAGTAAAATAATAAATCAGGCAGCTAATCAAAAACTAGCGGAGTTAGCTGATATCCCGATGTCGGAAAAGGAAAAAAATATAACCGCTAGTCTGATAGCAGGAAGTGGTCTTCGAGTTAGACGAAGACGATAATAATAAAGATGTTTAAGCGCATATCTGACCCCGCGTTTGACATGGATGCACCAGTTCTCAAAGATGAGTCTGTGCGCGATTATCAGTATTATTCTTACGACGCACGAATTCCAGATCAGCGTGGACGAATCGAACTACAGGTTCAGGATACAAGTAGATATTTCCTACCCGCTGAGGCATTTATTGAAGTAGAAGGTGAAATTTTAAATAACGTTAATCCTGCAGCACCAGCACCATACGCCGCTGATGTTAGTGTCGGCTTTGTTAATAATGGTATTATGGCGTTATTTGATAGCGCTACGTACATGATTGACGGAAAAAATATTGAATCAATCCAGAAGGAAGTCGACGTTGCCACGACGATATTGGGTCTTGCAAGATACAGCGACGATTATTCGAGATCAGTTGGTCCATCAATGATGTTTGTAAAAGATACTTCTAATTCTCCAGAGTACCAACAATATGAAATAAGACGACCACAGAACTTTGCCAGAAACGCCCCAGCAGACGTACAAAGTATGATTATTAATGTAGATCCAGATTTCAACTTAGGATTTAGATCACGTCGAGCAATGTTGCGTGGTGGAAGAAGAGCATTTTCATGTGCAATTCCACTGTCACATATCTTTGGATTCTGTAGAAATGTTAGAAAAGTCATTTTCGGAGCCAAGCACACAGTTGTACTAGTACGAAAAGGCACAGACGATGATGCAATCTGGCGACTCCCCGGTACTGATCCTGGTATAGTAGTACTAACAAAATTTTCCTTGTGGATGCCAGTGATGACTCCGTCAATATCTGAAGAAGACCGGTTGTTATCTTTTATGAGTCAAGGCGGTAAATCAACATTGTCATGGTTGACTATGACCACAGATGCTATCCAGAGTAATATTAATGGTTTATTTACGTGGCAAATAGCATCAAAGCAAGGTGTTTCTGCACCGCGACATATATTTATTGCGTTTCAAGATACTGCACGAATAAACCATCAAAATCTTAGTATTATGACATTTGACAATCTTGGTGTTTTTGAGGTTTCATTAAGGATAAATGGACATCAAGAACCATCCGAAGATATATTACTGAATTTTGAAAATAATCATGTAGCACGTGCATATCATCGATTAATGTCGTTCATGGGACGTGATCAAAATGTTGATACTGGTTTACAAATATCGCAGCTAGATTTTACATCGCTGTATCCGATTTATTACTTTTCTCTAGAACATTTAGATTTAACCAGACAATCAGTAGTTGATATACACTTCAGAGCTCGTGCTAATAGAGATGCTGGAGGTATTCCTAATTACAGAGCAATCGCAGTTATACTCAGCGATAAATCAATGCTACTGGAAGGTGTTGGTGGACGAATGAGAGTTATTGATGCTCCAGTAGAAAATATGTAATTAGATCGTTCATAATAATTATAATGTCATATCATCACGTTAGTGTGAGTCTGACTCCTGGTCAGATTAAAAAGCTGCAATCAGCATCAAAAATAACTGTGGAATAAAAATATCGCTAAAGCGAGAACAGATGACCGGTGCAAATAAACTATCGTTGACCGAGCGTCAGTTCAAAAACTTCAATGATGCTAAAAATCAAATAAAGGCGTAAAACTTAATCTTTCTGCGGGCGCCATCAAAGACATCGCTAAAACGGGTGGTATATTTCCACTTCTTGCAGCAATACCAGCATTAATAGCAGCTGCAGCACCAGCTGTTGCAAAGGCAGCTGCGTTAGGTGCTGTTGGAACAGCTGCTGGAATGGCGTTAAAGAAAGCAACTGGACAAGGAATCAAAAAAAAGGGAAAGGGTCTAAGATTACCAGGGACCCCACACTGGTACGGAAGGGGTCTAAGATTACCAGGGACAGTTTACTAATAACACCCATGTCCAATTTTGATTTACTTAATGCTGCTAAGCAATTAAAAATAAAAAATTTTAGAGGTGTTTTTATGCGCGATCAATTACCTACCGTTGCAATGCAACATGAAACCGGTATTATTAATCTCGATAAAAATTCTGGCCCAGGCACGCACTGGGTAGGATATGCAATTGATCCACGTGGAATTATTTATTTCGATTCGTATGGATTAGCACCACCAAAAGAATTTTTAAGGTACGTTACCGGCGATATTCCAATCTGGTATTCAACGCTACCAACACAAAAAATAACTGATCCTCCATTATGCGGTCGTGAAACCCTCGCTGTGCTTGATGCTGTATCAAAATCAACAGCACCGCCTCATAAAGTCGTACACGCGTTCACTACACTACGTCATAACACTTAAACTGATATCAGTAAATATAATGGTAGATATTTATGGAAGATCCTCAGGTAAAACTCAGAAGTTCGATTTATCTAAATATGCAACCATTGATCAGCTCAGAAATGAAATCGATGATTTATTAAATATAACAAGTGTGGATCAAAATGAAGTCGTCGTTTTTCAGGACAAACAAGGACGATTAAAAACGAGTAACATACAACTACTAGATGTTCTTATACGAATTCCAAATGCGGTTGTTAATAATGTCGTTACTTTCACTGATCAGGGTAAAATACAGGATTCCAGTAAGTCGGTTAACGATTATGTTAAGAAAACTGGTGATGTATTTACCGGTGACATTATTATGTCAAGGAAGAAAAATTACGTATCTTGGAGATCCAATCGCAGATACAGACGCAGCAACAAAAAAATACGTCGATGATCAAGAATCCAAATACGTGTCAGTGCGCGGTGGTATAATGCGTGCATTTCTCGACATGAATAATAATGGTATTAATAATCTCAGAACACCAGAAACAGATTTCGACGCTGCAACGAAGAAATACGTCGACGATAGGGAAATTCCAATAACTACTTCATTAACGACTATCAATGATGGAATTGCTGCATTTAGAACTGAATATAATAGTCATGTACAAACATTTCTAAATTTTCGTAGAAATGTACACAGATCTATTAATGACTTTTTTGGAACTCCACCAACTGTTATTATTAATCTCGCTGACATTAACGCAAGACTCAACGATATCATTAGTGGTATTCCTAACATTATTCAAAAAACTAATCTCGTTAAAATTCATCACAAGCAGATCATTAATATCGTGTACACAGTCGCATCAGGAAAAGCAACATGGTCGCAGGAAAATAACACTTTTAAACACACTGCAGAGGTTACTGGTGTATACAGATTATCTGTATTTAGTAGTGCAAAATTCAGTATATTTACCACATTTCCATGGCGTCATTCAACCGATGATTTTTCTGGAATTGTGTCTATAGTGTTAAATAAAGAAGTTTATGCTAATAGCGAATGATAAAAAGTTAACCACAGCAGATTATTGGTGGTGTATTGAGTTTGTAGCTGAAACTCCCGAATTAGTTACTTAAATAAGTATAATGAATCAAGAATCATTTATCGACGTTCAACGTCACAGATACGCTCAAGTATGTGAGTGTCAAGCTAAACTAAAAAATATCATCGACGATTACACGATAAAGATAAAAAAATATCGGCGTCGTATGGTCGTTATTGATATAATGGTATACTCGGTTTCTGCTGTTATTGCTGGAACTGGATTATTACTATCAGCAATAACGATGACAGCGCCTGCAGTTGTAACAATTATAGTTTCAACGGCAACAACATGCGCAGGTATTTTCAGTATTATCTCTAAGAAAATATCTACGTGTACGAATGATAAACTAAACGAGTACGTGATGAAATTGCACACAGCAACAGCCGCATACACTAAATTATGCTCGTATATTTCAGCGTATCTCAGTGATGGTAAAATATCCGATGAGGAGTTCGTAACGATAATGAAAACCTACGATGAAGCATTCATAATCGCTAGTGACAATAACGGAAAGATGGAGAATTAAATAATAACGATAATAATAATGTCAGATTCGAATTACTTCAGCAGATCGTAGCTAATACAACGCCGTCAAAACTACTATGATATCATTAAGTTCAACCAATCCTGAATTTAGCGTTAATTTTCCGACTGCAATTCCAGCAAAGGAAATAGCATTAGCGCAATTACGAGTTTATTATAGTTGGCCTAATATTAGATCAAAACCGTTTGGTGGACAACAACCAAATAATTCACTGGTATTTGCGAATAAAAATAAACCGGATGGAACACCTGACTGGCAGGTTGTTGGAATTTCAACGGGCAGTTATCAAATAGAACAGATTAATGATGAGTTCCAACGCAGAATTAAATCTATCACAGGGAAAGAATCTAAAATAGCGATCACTGTTTATGAACCAACATTATCAGCGGCGATTGAAATAAATTCTCCTGATTATCTCGTAGATATTTATCAAAGTTCGATTAGATCCGTGTTAAGATGGCCTGAAGTCGCACCTGTTTATAATGGAGTTTCAGAACCAACTAAAAATGAGTTTAAAACGAGTGAAGAAAAATTCATTAAAAATCCAGAATATCGAAATAAATATCCATGGAATTATATAGCACTTAAAAATGATCCAAACGATGATACATACTACTTTACCGATTTTGACGGTAAAAGGGTCCCCAAGATGATTAGATCAATATTTACTATTATCAAGACGCCAGGGGCGCGAGATCGAGATAGTGTTGATGAAAAACTTATTAAATGGTTTTTAGATACTCTTAAACCTGAATACGATAAAACGTTTAATGATTTAAGAAATTTACTTATTTCATTATCACAACATTATAATGAAAGTGTAAAGCAGCAAATAATCGAGTCAATAAAACACTTAAATGGTATCTTATTTGATTTATATATCGCCGATCGAAGTATTATGAAAGCTACAACTACTGAATTAGATAGTCCTTACACAAGACCAAATTTGAAGCAATTATTTCTTGATCATTATAAAATAAAGGAAAAAGATTTACAAACATTTGTTATACCAGATTTAAATAACGCTGAAATGAAGAAATCATTAAGTGATCTTATTGAAGAATATTATCCGGGAGTAATTGAATCGTGGAGAAAAATAGCCCCACCACCGGTTATACTAAAACACAATAACAATCCCTTTGGTGACGGACGTCATATATCGCCAGGCATTGTAAATATAACAACAACAATTGCAGTCAATCTGGTATGTGATGTTATTGAAGGTAGCTATCAGGTAGATCTTTCTAAATCTAGCCAAGCTCAGCAAGGGTACATATTATTCAGTTTTAGCCGTTGGTTCCTCCCGGTTCGTTATTGTATCAGAACCAATTAACCCCGTGTACCTGCGAGTTCATAATCCATTATTATCAAGAATACACTTTAAACTTACAGACCAAAATAATAGAATTCTGGACACGAGAAATGAAGTGCTAAATATAAACCTGTATGTGAAATCATAATACGTTATTATAACAAAAAAAAAATATCCGGATGTTTATTCTTTTGTTTACATAAAATCCGTGCAATCTATTATCTAGAAAGCTGTGGCTGCATATTGATTATTCCATAACAGCTGTGCGTAAAGTTATTTTAAGAACCGCTATATAACTAAATCAATATCCGCTGTTACGGCTTAGACTCAGTGTTATAATATATATTTTTTGGAAACTATAAAATCTCATTTTAGACAGAAATGATGTTTCAGTCCCTACGACAATCGTTTTTCGTTAATTATTTAGTGATCTATCTGTTTTCTGTAAGCCGCTGTTAGTGAAGCAGCAAATATTTTATATATTACTTAAATTTAACTGTATTATTGATAAGAGAACGATGCCGAAATGGTAAGACGGTTGGACGTAGATCGAAGCTCTACAGACTCTCGCGTGTTCGAGTCTCAAAAAATGCTAAAGATATTATCTTGCATTTGGCGACTGATGCTATTTAATTGGGGGAACCCGGAGAATTTCCTCGATATCCACAACAGACAAAATACACTCTCCTATCATACACCCTTGAGGGGTGTACCTTTTACACTCCCGGGGTTTTGTATGGGGGGAGAGTGTACAAAATCTGTTGGACGTAGACAAGATTCCCTCGTCATCATCATCTGTATATATTTCATAACCATACAATCATACGTCATTAGGATAAGTTTATGTTTGTGCCGTCCAAAATCAAAATCATAAACCATCTGTATATATTTCATAACCATACAATCATATATCATTAGGATAAGTTTATGTTTGTGTCGTCCAAAATCAAAATCATAAACCATCTGTATATATTTCATAACCATATATCACACACAAAACAGCTCCCTGACAAAAATAAAAAGTCATGGGAGCTAATATTTATTTTTATATTAAATATATAAATATATATAATGAACCAAGAAAACATTAATGATATTATTTCTGCGATTAAAAAACTAAAACATAACGGAATAAAAATATCTGATAATCTCGACCCTCAGAAAGTTATGTGCGATTTTGAATTACTGCAACAAAGAAAATTTGATAATAAATATACACTACCTTCAAACTACAGATTTATAAAATTAATTTATCAATCCATGCTTGAATCACTAGCTATGGTAAACGACAATCAGGTGAAACTATTTGCACCTCTTGCACCTTCGATCGAAAATATTAAATCCAAACTGTCTCACGAGTACGAAAGAAAAAAGATTGTGGATAATCGTGTAATGCAATTAAGAAAGATTATGCTATCTGATTCTGTAAAAAATGATAATGACGCTGAGAGCAGCGACGATGAAGGTGGACCCCTGACAGAGTCAGTGACTGTAATTATGGCTAAACAAAATCCTTGGGAAAATTAACGTTTCAGTAGGTATCTCTCATAGATATGCTTCTGTGGATACCTCATATTATATCCCAACCATGTTTCAGTAGATATCAAGTAATCATTTGGTAACATTAAAAATACGGTAGACTAAACGTATTGAAAATTTATTTTTTGTGTAAATCTTTTGGAAAAGGAAGATTTCTGTATATTTTCTGCCACGTATTGTACCGATCGTGGTACTATGTCAAAATATTTGGCAGCAGAATTAATTGATTCAAAACTAATTTCCTCCCCAGTTTCTGTATTCACTGATTTAATAGCTCTCTTTCTGTATAATTTACACCTTCCTGTGTTTCCGGATTTACAATTTTTACTCTGTGTAGTAACTCGTAAATTAGAAATCGAATTATCAAGCTTATCACCATTGATGTGATCCACCACATACCCATCCTTGATCAGCCCAAAATAACACTCGTAGGTAAATATATGAGATAAATATCTTTTTTTTCTTGCCATTAGCAGTAAATCTAAGATAACCAGTATTATCAATACTACCGACTGGTTTTTTCAATCTGCAGTTTCTAATCACGCCATCACGAGATGCTTCATAATTGGTAAGGATTGGATGTGACACAAATTCGTTTTGTTCCATTTATATATAATATTATTTGTTTAAATCATTATTTTTTTTGAAAATCTAGCCAAATAATCTTCTTCGGTTTTTATAGGAGAGTCAGCGTTATATTTTTTATCATAATATCGTTTCAACTCTCTGTACTTTTTACCACCGCATTGCGCGCACAATTGAGTTTTTCCTCGCACTCCAGCACTACACACAATACACGGGTTTGGTCCTAGACTTCCATTTCTGACACATTGCATATGATAACTACAGTATTCAGTCACGCATGTTCTGTTACACGGAGACGTATAACCGATTTTTAACCAGTGGCATTGATTTGGTTGAATCATATACAAAAGATTAATGTTCAATTAAATATATACTTGCCCTAATTATAATATGGAGGAATTATCCGTTATTGAACCTTCCCCTGCTAGATTCGATCTTGACAGACTATCAGAATATAAATTTAGTACTTCGATGCAGGATCTGGCATTAACGGATGAGGATGTAACCGAACGTATTCGTGAAGCAAAAAAGGAATTTCGTGACGATGGTGCAGTTCATGTGTGGTCAACATTCAGAGTTGGAAATGTTACTAATATGATGAATGACAAACGAGGAAAAGTAATTATTAATCACCTTGATAATCAAAAATATTTTATTTTAATAAAATTTATTGTAAATACAGAAGAAGATATTTTGGATTATTCGTGATAAGCGTGATCCAGTCCGTGTGCAGTCCGGGGGTAATATTGTTCTTTTGAGTAATAAATCTAAGCCCGGAATACTAACCGGTGTTGACAAACCTTACTATATACAAAGTTATCCAGCAACTGCAGTTGTATATGGAATATTTCAGCTGAATGATAAACCTAATGTTGCGGATCTCAAACCGATGAAAATATCAAGAATAAACTGCGTAGCTGAACGAGTTACAGAACACTTTACAAACGCGATACGTGGTAATGGTTTAACTGATTTAAGACGTAAAAAAATAAACAAATGGGCAGAGTCCGTTAAAGATACCGGAGCGTCTATCAAAGATGTCGCTGAGCTAGAAAAGAAATTAAAATTCCCAATAATAGTAAAAACGCTGACAGGAGAGATTTTATATAAATCGAAATATAAATCAAGAGGAGCTCCGATAGATATTATTGATCATAATTCGCACGCATGGACCTCAGCAGTAACAATATTTCCACGAGATAGAACGGTTAAATTTTATAACGGTGACATCTTTGATTTTATTAAAAATATCAGCAAAAGCGACCCTGTATCCGTTTGGTTATTTCAGAGTTCGGAATATGATCATTACGATCAGTTTGTACGGCCTAATGGTGATATTTACCGTACAGAATCTCTTAATGTAGAAATGGAACATCTTGCGCAGCGCCTTTGGCGTGAATATACTTCAGACGATGTCAAAATTAGACAATTATTAAATAATTGTTTTACAGTTCCATCTGTAGCGGCTCATTTCGCTCAGGAAAAAAATTTATGGAAACCAACACGATCGGAATTCCTTGAAGATGTCAAGAAAAGCTGTGTAGAATATGGTCACGGTGGATTATGGAACACCAAATACAACCATAGTGATGTTATCTCGGTTGATATGGTAGCGTGTTATCCTGGGAGTTTTCTTGGATATGGAGTATGTTCTAAATACTTTAAGAGATTCGGACATCCTACACATGACATGACCAGGGTTGCGATAAACGGACATTTACCAGATTTTGACTTAACCGGATTTGCTCATGTAGAATTATTCGAATTTGCAGAAAATCTCCATCCGATTACTTATGCTTGGTTTGGAAGACATTTTTCAGAAAAATATTGGGTTCCAATAGTACTATTGCGATATATGCTTGATGTTGGATTTTTAATATCGTTGAGAGTAACTGAAGCGATTATATCGTATAATTCACAGAAGCAAGTTTGGTTACCAGAACCGAACAGATTTAATATTGATGATACCAGAAAAGAATTCCCTGATATTGATGAAGATCATATTATTAAAATAAATAAATGCAGAAACGAATACGATGAGAAATTTGCAAAAGATCTCGGTAGAAAGATAATCGGTAAATTTACTCAAGGTGGTTCATACGATTATAAACGACATTGTACAAGATTGATTATGGACGATGCTGAACTAGATTTTATAATCGCTGATACAACTGAGAAAAATATGTTTATAAACAGATGTAATGCTTATTTATCAGATGGAACGAAACTAGGTACCATTGTGAGTTATCTTGATGGCGAGTCACCGTAGTTTACTCATTTAAGATCTTCGATGTTGGCATATGTTTCTATAAATCTATTATCGATGATAAATAAATTTCCCCGTTACGCCGTCAGAGTCGCTACGGATTCATTTTATGTACATAAAAAATATAAAGATTTATTAAAACTCGGTAATGGTGAATGGGGAACATGGAGAATAAAACAAGAAAATATACTTAGTCATTCTGAATCTGCAGATGTTGAAATTGCGGAGACATATTACAAAAATAATAATCAAATATTAAAATCATCTGCACCATCTGTGTACGATCCTGTATCTAAACATAAAACCGTTTATCTTAATGGGTGTGGTGGTTCAGGTAAAACAACTCGTGTAATTAATTTATTTATAAATAATACATCAGATATGATTGTTTTAACACCGACGCACAAACTTGCCAGAGAAATAAAGCAACGAGGAGTAAAATCGTGTACTTATCACAGTTTCTTTAGATGGTGTGGAGACACATGGACTCCATCGCGGATGGGTGAGAAATATATACCTAAATATATTATATGGGACGAGATATGCACGGTGTCGTTAGAAACACTAAAACATTTCTTGAATGGTTATTGACAAAGAATACTGCTGTGATTATGTGTGGCGATCATGGTCAACCACCACCCTTTGTTGGACAGTCTCCACATGAATGGCTGAAGAATAACGTAAATTATTATGAAGAAATACATGATGACCATAGAGCTATCGATGAACCGCTGAAGGAATTTAAAAGGTTAATCAGACTTCAGCCAGACAGATTACAATGTGAGATAATGCGAGGAGTAATTCCAGAGACTTCTATGAATGAATTTTGGACTTCATGGAATCCCGCTGATTTAATAGTCGCGAGGAGAAAGATAGTTCGTGATGAACTACAGGATAAATTATTTACGTTACATAAAGAAAAGTTTTCAGATCTACCTGTACCATTATGTTATCGCCCCCCAGATACTCGACGACAGAATATTGATGTTGAAATTCCTGGTGGTGAAATACAGAATCTTGTCTTGAATGATATTATTTTAGTCGATATTAATGTCGTTGAGAATGCGCTGAGTATAAATAAATGACCGTGGACGTTAGGATATGCTATAACTATTCACTCATCACAGGGGTTAACTATTTCTGATACTAAAATCTGGATTGTAGATGATCGGATCGAGTGGTCAAATTTAGTCTATCTCGCCGTATCTCGAGTCAGGAGAATATCGCAACTGAGTAGAGTTATTGTAGATTACGTAATAACTGAAGAAATCGCTAACAATGTCGATATCAATAAAAAATTAGTCAGCTATAAAAAGTGTGACAAAAAAAATAATCGTGACTTTGATATTGATGTTGAATTTATTATAAAACTAAAACAACTACAGAATAATAATTGCGCAAGTTGCAACTGTAATATGTTATGGCAGTATTCGAATAATAATCCAAGACAATTTACCGTAGACAGAATTAATAGTGATCTCGGTCACACACGTGAAAATGTGATGCTGACCTGTCTTGAGTGTAATCGACGTCGAGGCTCTGGACGTTTACAAAATTGAGCTTGGTGGTAATTGTGTATTCTCAGGAATTATTTGCAATTGTTCACGTACAAATCCACGTTGAGGGGCTGTAGAATCTAGTCTGTATATTGGAGGTCTACCAATGGATCTAACCACGCTAGAAGAAATTTTATGTGTAGTTACGCTCCAGATAGGATCGGTTGCTCTTTTTTTACCGCCTTCAAGTTCGCCGGGTTCATATAAATATCTAACTGTAACATTACCTAATACTGGTTGAGAGAAAGATTCACGTCGTATTGGTATATATATATTTTTTTTTTTGATCGCATTAGAAGGTTTCATGGAAGTTGCACGAGTAATTTCATTATTCAACGCAGCTATCACACTCGGTAATCTTGCAACCCATTCACGAGATCGCTCACCCGACTTAAAGTCAGTAGATATTTCCTTTGCATATTGGTATCCGAATAACCGCTGAGCAAGTGTTCTATTAAATCGTTCAACGATTGCCTGATCACGATGAATTTCAGTATGTCCTCGTCTGATTTTAACGTTACGTTTCTTCATCAACGATGATACTACTCCAAGAAATTCTTTACCGGGATCAACTTGTAATAACCGTAGCCATCGTAGACCACCACGTTGATAAATGCGTTCAAACGCAGATGCAACTTCAGATGTTGTCTTTGTTGATAATGGCTCCGCTTCTTTATATCTACTCGCAATGTCAACGACAGTTAACGCGTATTTGTACGTGCGTGATTTTTGTCCACGTGTTTTAATGGTATCGTGTGGTAAAAATAAAATATCTGCTTGATGAACTTCATTAGGGACACTAACATCAAAATGCGCGTAATGAATTCTTTTAGGTGGACTTAGGAAGATTTGCCATATTGCCTGTCGTGCTAACCATGATGCAGCGACATCACGTGAAACTTTTGCTGCTTCGGCGAGTTTACTAATCGCTGCTTTACCTCTCCAAAATCCTCTCGGGGAATAATAAACAGATTCCATTATGATAGTTATATAATTAATTACCAGCCCCTAGCACCAGTTTACCTTTCATAGCAGTTTTTACTAGAAAACTAGCTATTTTTTCTCTGAGAGATTTATTAGGTATAGAATTTAACGCGTGAATCAATTTCACATCCGCAAGATGTCGGTGTTGCAAATCCTTACTTTTATACGCGACATCGTGAACGTGACACGCTTGATCGATCTTATTTACTGGATACTCTCCGGGTCTTGGTTGATCTTGATCATCGAGTCGGATATCAAGTCGAGTTCCAGGACCACAATAATTATATCCGGGTAAATGTTTCTCACCGGGATATTTAGCCCATGGAGTTCCTGGTAATTTTCCTAACGAAGCAGCGATATCACCCCCACCTGTCTTTGTTGGAATAAATTTATATTTCTTGGTACCACATTTCACACACTTGCCTGTAAGTGCACGTCTTTTATTTCTTGTTGTTATTGTTGTTAATTCAGTAGTATCGGTAGGTGCTCTGCATCGAACACAATATAGACTCATATTATTTATTATATGGATATAATTGACTTTTCTGCGACACGAAAACAAGAACCAGTAAAACACCATCCAGCGCTTCCGAATTCTATCAGAATGATTATAATAGGCCCATCTGGAAGTGGGAAGACGCAATTACTGCTTAATCTAATAATGCGATGGCTGAAGTGGGATAAATTATATTTAGTAGCGCCATCTGTAGATGATCAGCGATGTTACGAAGTACTTAAAGATTTTAATGAAAACGCAAAATCGTTACATGAAGAAAATGTCATAGACTTTATTACTGATATTGATGAAGCGCCATCTGTAGATGATCTGGATGGATTAATTAATAATTTAGTAGTGTATGATGATGTTATGCTGGACAAACAATCAAATCCAGCTAGAATATTTTCACGAGGTAGACATAAAAATACAGACGTGATTTATGTTACCCAGAGATAAACACAAATTCCAAAAGTAATCAGAGACAACTGCAATATTTTGGTTGTGTTTAATGGCGTAGATAATCATACACTACAAAATATTTATTATACTTGGTGTTCAGGCGACATGGACATGAACAAATTTAAAAATTTCTTTTCAAAAGCACAAGCTGCTCCATTTGGTTTTGTAACGATAAATTTACACGATCCTAAGTCAAGATATCGCAACGGACTTGATAAATTTTTGGATAAAAATCATAGCAGCAGTAGAGCTGCTGAACGACCAACGCGTAGTGACCAGATTGTGAAAAAAACAGAAAAAATCTGGTCAATTAGAGAAGTTTTTACTGTTAAAGCAAAAACTTTTTTTTTCAGCCTTCGTAGGAACCTTTAGATTTCAAAAATAAGGTCTCTAGCAAAGTGGTCTGTTCAGCTCTACTGCTGCTACTTTGCATGTTTTAAATACAAACAACTTCACCTTATACACATCACTCTCTCAAAAGTACATAATACCTGGTGAGCGCCCCCAAAACAAAATTGTCATCCACTGTATCCATGACTTTTTCGCGCCCCCACCCCACCCCATTGCTAAGTTACTGGCAGTGCTGTGACGTAAGATCTTCATTCTAACTGTAGTAGGTTTGATGCTATGGAAGGTCATAAAAACTTCATATGTGGGAAAACCAGTGTAAAATTCAACAATTTCATCATCATATGTTAACATATTCAATCCAACTTTCTCCATGTTTACTTCTCTATTCAAATCTTGCGGTTGCATTTCCTTCTCTTCCAATTCTGTTTTTTTTTTGGGGGGGGATTCGCAGTCTCTCTTTCAGGTCTGTAATTTTACTGTTGCATGTCAGACAGAAGGTATTAAGATAATCTTGTACCTTTTCATCAACATTTGTGGATCACACAGGAATTAATATTGCGACATCATGAAGAATCTGAGTCATACTTGAAATCTTATGTTAAAATTTGTCCATCGGTTTCACATGGGGCTCTTATTTTAAATGTCAAATGTGGTTATTGGGTCAAAAGTGGTTATGGGATCAAAAGTGCCTATGGGATGAAAACAGTTTATAAGGTTAAACGTGTTTATAGGGTAAAAAGTGTTCATGGGGTCAAACGGGAAGAGTAATGTTAAAATCTTTAATCTACAATCCAGCATACACCTCTATTATCCAACAAACCGTATGTAGTGACCAATATCCATCATCCGCTATCAAACACCCTACATATATCCAACATGCCATGTATAGTGACCAATCCTCCGTCCACTTCCATCCAACATCCGACATATGTTATCCAGCACGCCATGTGTATTGACAAATTCGCCGTCATCATCTTCCAGATACCTCACACTATACTATCAACACCCCGTGTACAGTGCTCAATACCAGTCATCTACTACTAAACATCCCGCACAATACAAAAAATACGCCGTATGTACCGACCAATACCTCGCAACCTTCTATCCAACGCCCCACACTATACCACCAACATGACTTGTGTAGTGACCAGTGCTCTATCATCTGCTATCAAATACTCAACACTTGGCCATCAAAACGACTTGTGCACGGACTAATACCCCGTCATCTATCATCAATCACCGCGAACTATATCATTCACATCCCTTTTGAAGTGACCAGCTTTCTAGTGGCAATATGTATATAGCTGAAATTTACATATAAAGCATTACCTATACCTCAGTTCAAATTGGAGGTGTCAGTAAATTTGCTTATAACATACTGATGTTATAAAATTATCTTTACTCAAAGGAATCTGCTCATTCTAACACTAAAATAGACTAATGACTAAAGCAGCACTAACAATCAAAAATTGTACTCGACTTTACCGGACATTACAAGAAATACGAACAAAACTTATAAAGACAAAGAGTAAAAGTAGTACCGAACTAGGGAATTGTTACGGCCTTTATCGGAGAATAGAAAAAAAATCAAAAATATTAGATTTTAATTATCTGGAATAAAAGTAGTACCAAACGTCCGAATTGTCACCGACTTTAGTGGAGATTGAAAAAATGTATATCTTGATTGTTCTACATTTGGACCTAATAGAACATGCTGATATCATTGGTCGTAACATCAAAGTCATATCTATCATTTCGATTAGTTCATCCATCAGAATAGAAATACCTATCATAAGAAGGATGTATTTCAGAGTACAAACATACAAAGTGATCAGGTAATAACATCATAAAATGGTCAGCCATTACAATAAGGTTCGTGAATGGTGGACAACCCTTTAGTAATCCTTGTCTACAGTATTGCATATGGTATTATTTTGTAAAACCTAACCTCACTGTTCTGGACAGTAATCATTGTAGTAATCGTTGTATTTATTCGAATAATAATCTGCATGTATTGTTTAACCTTTGTCTCGTCGATGAGCTTATCACGTTGGTCGTCTTTATAGTTACGAAAACAGTAAATTGCCGTTCCTGTGCATATATGAATTTAGTTATAAATTTTGGCCTTACACGTAAGGATGACATTCTTGTAATGGCTGCAATAGGGGACCAAATAAGGACAAGACTGATGAAATCCCTATTGTAGAAGTTGCGTTAAACCCTAATGTGTGACATTATTGTAATGAGGCAACTTGCTGTTTAGGTGAACCTTTTACTGTAATGGTTTTCGTTATGCTAATAGGAACGTCCTGGAAAACCCAAGTCTATTGAATACCGTTTTATAATCGCTAATCTAGCTGTATTAGTTGATCTAACTGTAATAATAGTCATTCCTGATGTTATCTTAGAATTTACCTAATATCTGATGGTAAACCTGGCAAAGATTTATATGAGTGGGGGCTGATGTCAAGTGATGTATCTACCGCCCCCCCAAAGATTCTAAAGTTTTCTTAACAGTCATCCACTATTAAACATGAAGGTAATGTTTAAGAAATTATCGAATGTTAACTTAGCCTCTAGACTCAAGACGGGGTGTTTTGCTTAAATTAGTAAGAAAACTCCTATGACAGTCTTACAAGTGACGATTTTCTTCCAAAAAAAAAGAGAAGTGCCAACCCTAATTTTTTAATCAGGACTATATATGATCAAAGCAATGATTACACCATCGTTTAAGCACTGATCCAATTTATACTACGAGATTACCGATCTCTTGCATACCTCCAGCGATATTTATCAATGTAAGGATAAAAAGGACGTTTCTGGCTGTGCAGAATGGGGGACGCTAATGCAGACCAAACACTGAATTGTCCATTGGAAACTAACATCACTTTTACTTCTGAAATTATTTCAACCATCTAAATTCTGGTATGATTCGTTCTTCACTTTTGTTTCGCTTTCCCTGAAATAAAATAAATTAGCTAACAAAAAATCTAAAGATATGTCACCATTAGTTATAAGGAGGCAAATCCATAAGTTTAAATTATGCGATGCATTTGAGTGATGTGGTATACATAATATGTAAGCGTCTGGCAGACGATTTTCAAAGATCAGTATATTTGGAATAGCAAGCACAATTTAAATGCCTATGATAATAAGATCTTTTGGGATGACATGAAAATTTTCCTACCTGATTGGTTTCCTTTGCAGTATCTTCACACTATTCGAGTTTGAGAATTATGAATACCTTTTCAGAATTGAGAGCCACAAAGTGAGAAATGAAATGTTCTTTATTAATTTCTTGAATGTTGCATAGATATAAAGTATGTAAATGGTTGCTCAACCAACTTTGCAATATTAGCATTTAATGTTTTTTTTCTATAATTCGACACCAAATGCCATGCTATACTCTTTATACATTGTGAGCATGACCTTTCAA
>JAECUM010026652.1:0-17626 GCA_016617855.1 Megalonaias nervosa
AATCATATTTTATAGTTTTCGTGGTGTGAAAATGTCATGATTTGTACTTATTTGCCTTCAACAATCAAATACCCTAGCGATTCATTTTGTAACTATGGTAGACAATTGTTTTTGTATATCCTGTTCAGACTCAACATTTTTGCAAGAATTATAAACTGTACAACACCCGTTTTTTGCAGCAGATGTGCAAAACAATAGTTGAAAATCATAACTGAAGAATTTTGTAATAGTACATCTTATTTAACAACTATATCATGGCAAAAAAACTCAGATTTCAATGATATACATTCCGATGAAAAAATATGACCTTTGCACTAAGGCCAAGCATCAACACAAAGGCCAATGGTCAATGTTTATCGTTAAAGCATCTTCATATAAACCTGAAAGAACCAATAAGATCCTCTACCAGGTGGCGTTACGTTCTCGCATCTATATTAACCAAACGTGCTCTCTTATTAAGCGTTTTAAATAATGAATTTAGTCATGTTTATATTTTTTGATGCAAAGCGGCATGAACAATTTGATTTGGTGTTTTACGGCATGAAAACACAAGTAGATTATTTAGTGCCAAGAATATTAAGAACGTTTTTGTTTGCAGTTTTCTTGTTCATGACACAGGCATTTATATTTTATATAATAAATAAGATAAATGTTTCATTTTTAAATTATTATAGTGCCGCCAAGGATTGCAGAATGGTGATAAATAAATATATAAAACAATCTGTCTGTGAATTTGGGTATGATGACTCTTCATGTAATAGTTAATTATCTGGCAGCGTTTGTTTGCAATATGAATATAGTGGAATTGAAATCGAACTAAAATGAGAAACAACGGCTAATTTAATTAGACATTTACAATCAAAACATGATGTTGATTCCAACTTGATGTTTCAATGTGAGTAGAGATGACTCACCGCTTCTATTAGTAAAACAAAAGCCTCTTTCTACTATAGCATTCTAATGTGTTCAATAGCACAGCCTGAATAAAACTCTGCAATGGCGTTTATAACCGTTGTGTTTAAGATTGCTATCCTGTTACAGTCCCCCACAAGCGTTCCTTCTAAGCAGGTTTCCAAGGTTAGTCAATCCACATAAAAAGCCATATTTTTCACGTTTTTTATAAATCATACTTGCTATCAAAGATTGTTGTGAAGGCAAAATGTCAAATTTATTTGCATTTGTTTAAAGCTTTTCCATGTTTGTTCAATCATAAACATTCATTGTGCATCCATCTCATACATAAGGTCTACAAATTAGGAAGTTTTGTTTAATCTGGCGACATTGCATAGAAGATGAATGACTGGTAAACATATTGATAGCTCAAATGACAGGCAAACAATCGAACGGAACTAAAATGTTCCCTGTGATTTCCTGGTGTTATCTCTCAAGTGATTGCTTTGTGCTTCTATTAATGATGAAACTCAAAATGTTTAGCCCAAGTTATATTCTTATATATTATTGAAACTTATATTCATAATTGAAATGTTGTACTTAGAAAATGCCTATTATTTCATGTAAAAATCCTTTTAATACGTAATTTTTAAATAATTCGTTCATGTAAACCTACGATGATATGCTCTGTTCTATGATTAGATGTTCTAATAAACATTGAGTAAAGACCGTGAACCCTACGGACTTCTTGATCAAACTCCTCACCTTTTTAACCTTTGAAATGATTCCTATATTGTCACACTTTTATTGGTAATGTCATCGACCTTGCTATCGATGTCTTGATTCCGGTCTAGGCAGTAAAATACAATTATTTCTGAAATGATTCAGCAGTAGACTAACCTGAAAATAGTAAAGGTGGGCAAAGCAAACTTGAAAGAAGCAGACGCTTAGTTAGCACAGACGTCAAATAAATTCTTTAGAAATATTACCCACCTTGCTCCCAATACCAATGGAAACTTTGATATCAGAACATTGCGTAAGTTCTTTGCATCTCTGAGGAAGGTTTTTGCGATGTCTGTGGTATCTTCAGAGGTATTATCATAAATCAGGGTCTTTTCCATGTCTTTTGTATGATTCCCTGCCACAAACACACCATAAACGTGATATCCTGAAAGGACCAAAAAAGCAAAATTATTTTACGTTAGAATCAGTGATTGTAAAGTGGATATGCCTGCTAATACTTTCAAAATGAAGTCACAAAGAGTGCATTACTTTGTACCTTTGCTGCATATGTTATTATGAATAAATTCCGCTGAAACAGCAGCAAAACGAACAGGGATTGTTAAAATTTGTATATAGGCCGAACCAACATTCACAGAACGTGAATCTAGCCTCCAGGAATCGCTCTAATACACACAAGTTTGAGCAAACCGAAACCGGATATGCTGGTTTTGCTAAAAATATTTTAACATATAGCATCCACCCAAGTTCTTGTATGTCTGTTATATATATATATATATATATATATATATATATATATATATATATATATATATATATATATATATATATATATTTCTTTGTTGTTTTAAACTTCGCATATATCGATTGTTGACGTTCTAAAGACATCAATGATTTTACCGTCAATATATAGTTTATTTTCCAAATCATGTATGATTGTATTAAGAAATACGTGCACACGCCGAGGAACAGGCTTTTATGTTTGATGACTATTTCCCTTATTAACTGAGCTATCGGCGTTTCACCGGCCACTTACTTTACCATTGCTTCTCTTACTACCTACTAAGCTCAGATATACCCGATTAACTTCAGTTTAACGGCAGATAATTAAAATCGATCTTTCCGAGATAATTTGTTGTTGTTGTTTTTATAGGGCTTAGCGCCATTTTTTAGCACAAGATAGGCTATACATAGCGGCCAGTATAAATGGTGGACGAAGAACCCAGGAAAACCTCGGAAAGAACCACCGACCCACGAGAAGCTACTGGCAAGTTTTCTCACGCACCCACACTGGCCGAGCCCGAGACTCAAACCCACGCAGACAGTACTGAGATGGCAGTGATTCGTAACGGTGAGCGCTTTTGACCACTCGGCCACTTGGGACCCCGAGATAATTCGTGTAATTCAACAACGATGAACGGGAATATACATTCTCTTTTAAAGAATAAAATTTAAAGCATTTAGAAATGAAAGAGATTCTTGAATAATTAAATCGTAGTTATGAATTCGTTCATTATAACAACGTCATATGATGTCATTATGACTTTTACTGCAGTTAAACAGTGACATGGAAATTTTAAAATAGAAAAATGCTGAAGAATTATATTCCGGAAGAAGCATAAAATTTTATCAATTTTACCAATATAAAGAATTCTCCTATGCAAATCATACACATATGTTTATATTTCGTTTCTTTCTGTTGTTGGTTTTTCGATTGCTTTCTTGTTTTCTGTTATTTTTTAACAATATTTGAAATATTAAAATCTATTAAAATACATGTTTTTGCTATTTTACCGTGTTCTGGTTCTTGTTTTAAGACAATCAGTAAACACCAACCAAATTACAGGAATCTTTGAATTTCTTCCCCCTATGATTGTGTGGACGCTAAAAATGCAAAACGCAAATGTTGGAGTAAATTATGTTTCGCGGGGAATATTTATCCGATCAGATTAATGTTAGGATAATCTCCCACTTGCTTCGAATGCAGCAGTAATTGGAAGACGAATACAATTTATATTTTCCATCTAAATTCCATATTGATAAAGTAAAGAAATTCTCCCCTAGTTCCGTCATTACCACTGCTAGGTGGATACATTTGTTTACCAGTTTTGCTTGAACGATACCTGAGCGAGGATGCTCACATTTACGTGTAGATATAGAATGGTTTAATAGTAACGTAATTGGATAAGTATTCTTGGAGACATATGATTTACTTCAAAGTTTACTTTCTCCTTTGAATGCATTTCTCAATCACATTAATATTAGGAGAATAGTAATTGGGCGAAGCAATGATAAGTATCCTACCTCTAACATAGTCAAACTGATGAAACTAGGATTGTCCACTGTATTAAAGTAAATCGCATACCTAATAACAAAAAAGCACATTCGGCAGTTACCTAAGCTTTGACTCTGGTATTCGTCTAGGATTAAAGAAGGCAAGCACTTTTTCTTACTGAATATATCACCAGGAAAATGCAGAAAAATTGGTGTTCCTAGCCTTGACAAGACTGAACAGACTTTAAACAGATTTTGTAATGGTCTGAGCAGCAGCACCCAGTGTATCGACCATGAACATTTATGTCTTTGATAACCACGTTTTCTTAAACGGCAAGGTTTGACGAGATAGCTCTAATTTCATAGCTGTAATATGCATGAGGCGTTCTTAATACCCTCGGATCTCTGAGGACACCAAGTGTATCACCCACTTCAGCCGTGGTGATTATAATCTCTTTCCCGATTTTGACCTGAAGACAGAGTCCTTGCCCACCCACACCCATTCACCTGACACTTTTTCATGCACTTTAAGTAGTGCTTAAGCACGTGGAACAGGACCTGCATCACTGCCTAATGAGACTTATCGACGGAGAAGAGGATGGATGACGATTCTCTGCTTGCCAATTTAAAGCAGCCTGTTGTTTACTGCGAAGCCTGGTTGCATCATGAATTGTCAATTTAAGGCAGCCAGT
Organism: Megalonaias nervosa; assembly: GCA_016617855.1. Taxonomy (NCBI): domain Eukaryota; kingdom Metazoa; phylum Mollusca; class Bivalvia; order Unionida; family Unionidae; genus Megalonaias; species Megalonaias nervosa. The sequence continues at coordinate 4,599 of JAECUM010026652.1, forward strand.
TGTTTGCTACGAAGCCTGATTGCATCATGAGGACCAACGATTCATCTTGTCTAAACTAAAGATAGTTCGGCTAAGAAAACGGGCATGCATCTCGCTGACTGTGCATGCTGATGTTAAAGCTATCCAGAAACAAATTTTGTACGAGAGAGGCTTTCATGAGGTGCAGCCTAAGGACATGGTCTGATCTTATCTGGGCCGTGTCAGTAGGCACGAAAAATCCCCCTTAGGAAACAGTGTGAGATATTTTGATATATTACATACAAAACTGCCTAATAGGTCGGATAAATCCATATCATTACCTATATTCGCTCTACCCTGATATATAATTGTGTCGGAGATCAAGGAGCGATAGTCTTTGATTGTAATGGGTGCTTACATTTCTCCTTGATGAAGAAAATAAAAACCTTAGCCATTTCTAATATTGAGGCATTCAAGGGTGTAATGCTGTAATAGAAGAAGTGACGGGATATCAGGGACATTTACAAATAGTCTGTTATGTCTAAACTGACAGCAAATTTCCCCGTGTTTGCTGAAAGTATGATTGACATTTCATCCATTTCGAACCTTGGCGACGCCAAGTACACGTCGAGTCGGTTGAGGTCTATGACTTGTTTGAGATTCCAGTTGGTCTTGGGTAGTTATTTTTGCCAACTACATTTACCGACCGCTTGTCGAGTAGTCATCAGTCTCTTGTTCTAACGTTTCTGCCTTCTCTCAATCAGAAATTAAGTCAGTCATGGAAGGGGGAGTCTAAAGATAAGGGACTTAGATAAATGAAATCTGAAGCCCCTCCAAAACAACATGGATAGTCCATTCAGTTCAATCTAAACGGTTCCAAAATGAAGGAGTTTGGTGCCCAGAAAAAGGCTCTCTGATAGAGGTCGTGGTGGTGGTAATTCACCTTGGGCTGTTAAGAGGCATCAGGACGGAGAGACCTTACTTTATTTCCACTCTGCCGCCTCTGGAATTGACGATTTTGTTGTCGCCTGAAATTGGATTGAGGACGACACTGTTGCCATTGAGTGTTATTCGATCTCTTATCCTTATGCCGGCGATCATTTAAACACTGCAGCTCAAAATGGTTCTATCTGAAAGTAGGTTAAGTAGTTAACTTCCGTACTTCCGATTATTTTCGTCAAAGAGCAACTATGCCAATAGATGCTTAATACATAGACGAGACATGATGACCCCATCGCACAAGATAGAGGTTATCAGACACTGCTAGGGCGTTAGCAATCGTACGATGCTTGGCCCTATTAATCACAATGGCAAAGTAGGCAGTGAATTCCAACGCACGATCGTCACTACATTTACAGCCAGTCAAAAACTAGCTAGCCAAGCCAACTCTAGCATAGAGAAAGCAGCGATCAAGTTTCGCACTAACTTGGAGACGGCATGCACGAGATTACTGCTCACCTTATAAGACGATGTAAGGTTTGGTCATATTGACTGCTCCAGTGTTTTAATCCAAGGACGACACCGGCATGGCGAGAATGTGCAGGTACTTGACGTTCCATAGCAAAAGCTTTGGACTTGCCATGGTCCGTGTTTTTCTTTTTATAAGTCAGGATGTCAAAAATTTAGCTGACCTTCGCTGACTGTGGAAAAAGACAGATTGATGGCCGTTCTTCTTCGTCCTCAAAATCCACTGAAGCATTGACTTTATATGCCTGGCTTTCAGTTGACCGGGATTAAAACTTTGTAATCGGAAGAACTGTAGATTTCCACCGCTTGAAAGCTGTATTTTGTGAGATCAAAATTAGGATCTAAATATGGTAAATCGTCAAGGTTATCTCCGCACTCACAGTGGGGATTGCCCTAATCAGGTATTCCGTAAATATTAGAATAAAATCATCCTGTGCCATCATCCATGTGTACTGAGATTGATTTCTCCACAAGCATAAGCCTTAAATAAATTGTGCTGATGATTTCATTGGCAAATAAGCAAGTACCATTGTCTGTCTTGCTGCAATATAATGCCGGTAAGTATATTGAGCTAATGGAATGGCTAACGACTTGACCAATGGCCCAACTATCAGTTGGGTGGTCATCACAGCTCTCAGCTGGGCTGACCGCCCAACGTTTGACAGGATGACTGGTTCTATAACCGTCTGGTTCGTCCTTGCAGTTAAATGGACCTATCGGCTAACCGGATCCCAATATAGCTCCGCATAATCAATCGCGACTATCACAAATACGGCAAAGCTTGCTGAGATGATGGTATGATGGAATGGGGGCAACTTACTCCCACAAAGCAGCATAGAAAAGGGAGGACGATATGCAGTAAGTTCCAGTTCAACATTGGAGGAATCAGAGTGACGAGATGGAACAAATTCCCCTGAGGCCAGCAATTGCGTCGTCACCTCTTGAAATAAATCGCCAAATCCGCATCTCTGAAAATGATTGTTATGGAAAATATGGTTGGGAGGCATTCAACACCTTTTTATGACTCTATCTAATTATGCCTCTGCGCATTATACGCATCAATTTGGTCGAGAGGGACTATCAGATGTTCTCACTACCTTCCTACTGACGGCGTTTTAGACGTTAACTTAGTACATCGCATTTCCATTTCCTGGACTTGCCACGTAAACTCCTTCGTCTTTATTTCTTGTAACAGTACCGTGAGCCAGGTGCTTTTCTACAATAACTCGCGCAAACTGCATGCATTTGTTGACGAACATATCGTACACACATGGCATGTCACGTACAAGTCTTCATTGCTTTATACGTCTTAAATTTTCTGCATTTCATAGACACAGACTTTAATTGTCTCTCAAAATAAAAGAAGGATGAGAAATTTCGGGAAATATCAAACCAAATTTCTTTCGGTGTACAACTAACAAAACGTAGTACTAAATAACTGACGAAATCTCCGTAAAGTGCATGAAAATAACTAACATTTTGTACTAACAATATCGTGTTGAATGGGGTACTTGGTTACCAGGTGGTTGCCTTTATCAATCACTGCCATCTCACCTCTGTCGGCGTGGGTTCCAATCTTGATTTCGGCCAATGTGGGTACGTGAGAAAGCCTGCCAGTAGAACTCCGTTTGTCTGTGGTACTTTGGAGTTTTTTCAGTCTTCTTTCTTCTTCAAAAATACTAAACGCTATGTTTAGACTATCATGTTCTAAATCAATGGCATTAAATCCACAAAACCAAAATTCACATAAGGTATTGGATCAAAGGGTCAATCCTGCAATAAACTTACATAAATTAAATAATTTCATAAAACATAATGAGAGCAATATATAGTTTATACCTTTATATTCGATATTATACCAAATATGTTGACGAATGCTGTAATAATCCACAAGAATTAGTTAGATTCCCTGAGAGTTATTGCATACGATGCATCTCGTATCAGCGATAGCAAAACCTGTTAAAAAGCCATAGCCACACATCGGTGGGAAATGGAGGGAGGGATTGGGTCTGGAAGAGTTTCGTCCCTTAAGCTATACGGAATAATTAGAGAAAAGACAAATTGTTCTTATTTCTGTGATTGCTAAACTTCAGCATCTTCCTAATATAAATGTGATCAGAGAATGTATTGAAAGGAGAAATGTCTCTTAATCTGTAAACATTCAAGAAAGATCCGAGCAATGCTTGACAACAATACATTGTACAATATTTACCAAATACAGCTCCAGGTAATAACATTAGCACTCACCCAGTGGGGGTCTAGTTGGTCCATGAAATGGACAAATCAGCTCATTATGATGATCCGACAAACAATGAACACAGAACATTGTACAGGTATGACTCTTTTTGCATAGTTCACCCTTCAAGGGCAGATTTACTGAAATTTGTAAGTAAATAAAGCATGTTCAGTTTTAAATAAACAGTAATTATTTACAAAAGATGAAAATATCACCCAATAACGAAGACATGTAATCGAGTAAACCATTCGCTGATTCAATGTCATTTCATTTATTAACTCATTCTTTACAACAAGGAAAAAGTAATAAAAAATGGGGACGAAAATACATTATTCTTAATCATATCATAACCAGTAAGCGACCTTTCTTTATCTATTTCCTCTTCTGTTGTTATTATGCGATATGTGACCGTACAGATTTTAATTAGCATGAAAACGATAATTTGCATATTCTGTATTTAGCCGATATTTTATGTTCCATCCTTCAACGTTCTGACGACAAAACATTACATTGCAGCTGGACCATACAACAGTAACAAGATTGACAATAAATGTTTGCTTATTTTGTTATCCTCATTTTTGTTTCTTTCTTGGTCTGTTTACGCGTGTTCTCTGCATCATTAGAAAAATTAATGGACAATATAGCAAAGCTTGATCTTTGACTTCGCTCATCCTGAGGTCATAATTAATTCATGTTAAGTCCCTGCTGGGCAAAGTAATTCCGGGCAGAGCAAAGCCGGCTGGGTCATTTTGACAGGGAGGACTGGTACCCATCCTTCCCTTGTTATTATATAATGCATTTTTCTACATTGAAACTAACTATACACTGAATGCTAACAGCATATCCATGAAGCTCAAAGGGATGGCATATCAGGCCATGCATTTTCAAGCCATTTTACTCATGAGACCCAAGCTCAAGCTCACAATACCTAAATTAAAAATGACATTTGTTGAATGCCTAGGTCATTGAAGATTAGTTGTACGGGAGGGTTATTCTAGTTAACAACATCCTAAAAGCTTTAGGATTCTAATTTTATCATATGTTAAATGCTGTGTAAGTTTGGAGACATCCAGCTTGCAGAGCGACTACACGAATATTAGCATAATTTAAGTGTCGAGCTATTCACTGCATCAAATCCCAAATAAAAAGAAAAAGATGTAAGAAAAGTACATGGCAAGGATGCCGGACTAACACTGCTAATATTTTTCAATCCATACTTCTACCCCCTACACTGTTTCTTTTGGGTTCTTTCCTCGAAGGAAGGATCCAGAGCACTGGCTTCAATATGGTGTACACAGATATAAAATCTCTGATTTTAAATATTACGTTTAACAAGATAAACATTAAATTAGAAGCAAAGAAAAAACATGTTACATGTCTTAAATATACCTCTCTTAGGTAGATTAACTGATGCGGTGAAGATATTTCTGCTCTAAAATCACATAGAAATTGTAAATACATAAAGCTCCTATTCAAGCTCTGTGACTATTACCACACTTAACAAATATTTGGTCATAAAGACATCAACCACTCTGTAAAATTCAGTATCGTCTTTTGGAACAATTTTACTATATACGAACAAAGACTATATAAATACATTTACATTTGACAATATTGTTCTCCTCCCTCGATGCATGTACAGAAATCTTTGAGTGAAGATATGTCCAATTGTCTGACAAAGTATATAAATAATATCAATTGTCTGACAAAGTATATAAATAATATAAAACACTAATCAGGTTATTTTTATTAAGACATGCCTTCTTAAAATTTTGGCAAATATATAAATTGATCAAAACAAATCTGTTTGATGTGATCACGGCTTATCTAACTGGAATGGCAATGGAGAAAGAATGAAAAAACTAAAACTAGTTCTAACTCGTGCAAGGAATATCTAGTTATGAAAACATATTCTCTGTAGAACAAAGAGTCGTCTTTAAAATTATTATCATGAGCATCCAAAAGGTGTATAATGTTCTATTTGGATGAATTCAAAGTTGTTTGTGTGCTCGTGCGTGCATTTATGTGTATATGTTTGCACAGGGCGGTGGCCAATAGCTGAAAATCGTTTTCTGTAAAACGCTTGTTTAGGTGGGATAAATGTAACTGACACCACATTTTTTGGTATAAAATTATGAATTGATCAACCTGTTGGGTTTATGTAGCATGATGCACATCTCTTGTCATTCCTCAATTTTTTTTTGTAGAGTGTATATGACTCTAGACGAGCAACCTGTTGAAGAAATTAAAGAAATTAAGAGAAAGCATTGCTTGAACAGTGTGCATAGACCACTGCGAGTAACCATTTTTCTCGTAAAATATGTGTCTTCAATAATACGTACCCGAATATAATACATTAGAAAAACTACTACCTTGCAAATGCAGCCCTACCAGATTGAAACCTTTCATCTAAAAGGTAAACTTTTATTTGCCCATCTTCATGGCAGTTAGAAAGAGCGATCTCTTCTTGATGATGGAGTGACCCCAAATGGAATAATATCCTCAGTTACTATTGGAGCAGAAAGCAAGCTCTCTATATGGATGCAACTGTGGGGAGACTGGATGGGTGTATGTTTATTATGATCGGTTAAGTATTATCTAAGAAACATAATTTACTATAAAATTGATTGCTTCTTCAAATACGTTACTCGATCATAATAACTAAAAGAATAGGTATGCGGTGCAGGGCGATATATTCCTTTACCGCAAAGAGATCATCTCCTGTCCACTAAGGTTTGTGAGAGAGTTTCTAGATAACCCAAGTGGAAATTAGACTCCCTATGTCTGGTAGCGGAGTTGTAATGGAAATTGTTTCCCTCCCGCAAATCCATCGGAAGTCATAAAACTGCGTAATTAGTAATTTGTCGAATGACCCGGGAAGGTAATATTAGCACCACATCTATATGCCCCTGCAGGTCGAGCTGAGCCTTTTAGCAAGAAATATATCTGAGATAACGACTGGAGAAATGTACTAGAGTCTCCATCCCAGTTAAAAAACAGAATCCCTCAAATATAATGCTTGTGACGACTGTCCCAACTCCTTGAGACTAGATGCGAAGCAAATTTATCGGTATAAGTTATTTCCTATATGCTCGATCCAGTGCGAAAGTGAGTGTATTCATACAGTCCTTTCCCTCTGTGAGGGCAAGAAGAAGCCTGATCTCTATCGAGGCAACGGCTCGGTCTTTCTTAAGTACCACTTCAGGACCTGCACTGGGACTTGTAGATAACCTCGAGATGAAGTGTCCAAAGGAGACAGGAATTATTAATAAAGTCTGATTACCCAAGAATGGTAGCCTGTTAATGGCAATGAAAGCAAGGGCCATCATGGGTGATACTGATCCATGTTGCTGGAACAGCATGTAAACGGGTCCACCAAGAGGACATAAATTTACTCATTCTGCCAGCCTTTCTCCGATGCAGTGAAGTGGCAGGACTTATATGAGAGGTGAACCAAAGAAGCTATTCAGAGATGTTCAAATGATTTCTTTCTTAGACAGGATAGTCCCAAAATAGAATCTAGTTGGGTAATGATCGAATGTCATTGGAAGTGTGTAATCCACATGGACTGATCCTTAGTTTACCCTGTATCATGTCTTCCATTACAACGCAGGGCATTAGTAATAGCGAATGGTAGGTTTTGATTGTTATTGGTGCCAACTGGTTTTTGTCGAACAGCCATAGGAGGCTAGCTATTCAAGTGTGGATTCATGCAGTGGTATGAAATGTTCTAGTGCGCACCACCATTACCTTCATACTCATTTAAGGTGAAGGTGCCATCTCACTTGAGGGATTATTCCATCAGTGGTTGCGAGAATTGTTTGTCCTTTAGGGCCTATTTAATAAGATCCCAACGTATAGGTTCATGAAGTCTGGGTTGTGGTGAAACACCTGCCGTTTTGTTTGATTAAATCAGATGAGGGCATATTTTGATTTCCTGGCGATTCCATTGCGAGATTGATGAGATTGATCCAAGATTTTAATGGAGTAATTAGGACGAGGAGACACTCCGATTATTTTTTCTTCCTGTATCACTTTCGCAAGCGGAAGTGTTAAAGAAGAAACGAATTCCTATGGCCCTTTCCATCTATAAGCCTTTGTATCCGAGATTGGCGAGACAAAGGTCGGAATTTTAGCATTCCACCTTGTAGCCGATTGGTCCATATAAATTAGCCGGCCTAGGATATGTCGATTTGAAGAGAATAACTCGTTGAAGACACAACTTTAAAAACTACTAAATAAGAATACAAAGGTTTGGGCACTTGGCTCAGCTTTTCTGTTTGAGTTAAGGTACCACAGTTAATGTGTCGGAGAGAATGAGAACGCCATTCTCATGTATATTCTCCAACCATCAATAAAAACCTTTCAGAACGGTTTTCATCTCAAGAAGTTTGATATGTTAAGAATGTTCCTGAGGAAACCACACTCCACTGTCATCCCGAAAGATGGGGAGAATTGCCCCCACCCACCCGAGACGCCTGTATTCGCGTCCGTACAGATCATGTTTTCCGGTGGATAACCTTGCAGAGATATTCTCTACATGAGGTCAGTGAGGTTTCCATATTTTCGAGATGTAACCCTCATATTGCGCAGATTGTGAATGTTAATCCAAGCGTCTTAAGTTCAGCTTCCATTTGGACCTTCAATCATTGTGATAGGAATCTCAGAAGGCGACCTAGAGCTATGACCACTGCTTACTCATTGAAAGAATCCAACAAACGAAAGAATTCTATAAAGGGTGGATTGTTTCTTACAAGCCCGGAATCTATTATTATACTAACAAAATTTTCGTTGGGGGAGACATACGTTTTAATCGAATGTTGAGTTCTAGACCTAGATGACCGAAATCTTGAAATGTTACAAGGTTGCCGATGTCCTACTTGCTAAGGTGACTGAGAATGAGAAGGTGGGGTAACAAGTGATATCATGTTTTGCCCCGAGATATAAACAGTCTACAGTTTTGGAGCCTGTTTTTTGATTTTTCATACGACTACTAGAACCCCGTGTGAATGTCTTTAACCCACGTCTCATACAATTCCACACTGACTGTGTAGTCTCCCCAATGAATGGCAATTACAACTCATTGTTGCATTTCATTGTGAACTGAAAAGCATACAAGAGCTGACTGAACGGGCTTAGGTTGACGACCAAGTGAAGAGCGCCACGCTTGTAGCTGAAGGAACTCTAAGAAAACGAGTAGGTGCTCCGAACGTGATACTGAATCCCCCGGAAACCACTTGCTGGGTCAATATGTCATCATGACAAATCTTCTCCATTGGACAGCGAAAATTGGAAACTTCCACGTTCCTAGATCTGTGATAAGGGGGCGTGAAAGTTCTGCCATTTGAGATAGGAATGCTCTGTTCGAGAGGAATGCTGGCGTAAACAATCACCTCCCTTTCACTCCCTTCCACTTCAGTTCGGGAGAACTGGGGTTTTCGACGATTTGTAAATTCGTTAGGACTGCTTCCCACTGACATGTGCTCTAGGGAGGTAAGTGCGACCTTTTCTGATTGCCTTCCAAATAACTCCGCTCAAGATGAAACTGTAAGAGATGTAAAGAATATATTATTGGTGACTTGTTCTGAATTCCGTCAACCTGATCATTAAAGAAGAGATTAGATTATTAAGGTTGCGAGTGTAGCTTAGCCCATGATGGTCTTTAAGATTGGTAAGTTAGAGAGCATTGCATTTCTTCCCACCAGTTGTAAATTCATAGCTCCTGTTACTGGCATGGCCTTATTACATTGTTTACGAAGTGTACCATTCTATAAACAGGCACCCACGCATGTCCGGTGAGATTGGGGGTTGGTACAGGTAAGCTGTGTTTCGCCTATTGAAAGATCGCCATAGATATTAGAAAAAACGTTTATCCCATGTCCACGTCGCAACTGATGGGTACCCAGATGGAAAACTGATGCGTGGGGCTTGTAAAACAATTCGAAGCTAAGCGTCTGTGAGAAAAGGCATCCATATACGCTTGGAACTTGTAAATGACATTTCATTAGCCCAAAATGTTGTTAACTCTGTCAGATTGTGGAAGCAATTGAACGTAGATTATTCCTTATTCATGATCACTTCATGTCAGAACTTTAGACCAGATGGGTGTTGAAGAGGATGAGGAAGACAGAACGTCAATGGGAGTGGAGGGAAAACTTCGTCAGTTCAAGCACATATGGCTAAGTTAATGCGCACTATAGCAAGATCCAATAACGACGGAGGGAATTAATAGGAAGTTGTCGTCGTTTTTGGATCGAGGTAGTGAAGCCGATTTCTCTTGTGCTACCAGCGAATTATCTGGAGAAGAATATCGCGGATGACAGCTCATTTCATCTGCATCACTTACGAGGTAGATTTCATTACTTCTAAGGTGTCGCTAATAAAAGGAACCGTTTGAGTGGTGACGACTTAAGGACGAGTGAAGAGACATCTCTTAGAAACTGAGGTACTCATTCAGGTGTCTTACGCAGGAAGTGCTGAGCATCACTATTCAAGTCGTGGAGCCGGTAAAGTTAGTTTTTCTGGTGACTGATACTGTATAATCGATTTTGATCGTAACCTATTTCAATCAGAGTTATATGGCCGAATCTGGTAGTGAAGGAACATGATATTCTTGGCTGGCACTGCTTGGTCCAGTTCTTGAGACTGGGACCGGGTACAGGATATTGATACACGTAGCCGGTGTGTAATTATGATATGCGAGATGGTAATTCAGGCTGTTCTTGTTCTCTATTTCGCTCCCAAGTAAATGATATGGTTTCGTACCTTTGAGTGGAAGTTGATGATATATTCGTCCCTGAAAGTATGCTTCTGCACCTTCCCCTTTAGTACCAATAGATTTAACGCCAATGTACGTATATCCATAATATGCAAGCCTGATATGTATTGACAAAAATGACAACCAGAGAAAACTACACATGTCGAGTCCTTGAAAGTCTGGTATCGCCAATGGTCTAAATCGGTTCAAACAAAATTGAGCATACATTATATACATTAGTGTGGAATGCTTCCTACTTTATCAACTTAGTCATTTCCATGCACATACTATGATAAATACTTGCAAATGTGGGCATGTGGCCTATACAGGTAGAGAATAAGAGCATCGTTAGTAATACTTGCAAAGAGGGAACTAGATAATGATTTCTAGCAACAAGTTACCTATACAGGTAAAATCACTGAAGTTTCGCTTATAATAACCACATGTTTGAAATAGACGCTGTAAGTGCGCCATGTATAGAAAACTTACCTGTACGTATTTGACCACGGCGGAGGCTATACACCTAAACAAATGAGTTTTCTATAGGACCCACAAAACCTGCACGTAAAATAGGCAGTGTAGGGTCGTTACTAATACTTTCGAAGTTGACGCTACAATATCCATTGTGAGACAATGTTACCTGTGTGAAAGACCCAATGACGTTCTCTAAAGGTAAAATCAGTAAAGCGTCACCTATATAAATATGCAGTGGACGCTGAGACAAGATACTATAGAAAACTTACCTGTATGTATCTGGGTGTAGCGTAAATTATATAGCAGTATTAATTTAATTTTCTATATCACGAACCCGACATGTTTTTTATTAATACCATTGTAGCAATGCGAGGGAACGCCATCGCGACACGCGATGTTTGATGACGGCAAAGTAATAACTGAAAATTTAGACACTTTCTCTTCGATAATATGAAGAACAGAAAAATTCAAAAATCAGATGAAATATAATTCCCTTCATTGATGAAACTCCTCCAACTTGTTTAAGGTAGACAACTTCCAAACTGCTTGTACGGGTTTTGCGAAGTTTCTGCGTAAGGACTATCTGTCTGTAGAGAACGTGCTACTAGGCACGAGCAAAAGTATCAACTGGAGCTTTCACATGATTTGGTGCAGATTCCTGTATAAGGGGAAAAGGTCACTCTTTTTAACTGCCACCTAGGTGGGCAGAAAACTTATCGTTTTAGCTAAAATGTTTTAATCTGGCAGAGTTTGATTGGTGAGGTTGTAATAGCACTTCTAAGGCATTATGATTGGGTAATGTATTTGAAAAAGATAATGCATGACAACAAATGACGTGAATAATGGCACGATTTAGATTGAGCTCCGATAATTTATTAATTACAAGATACAAAAATCACAACTGCATAAATAGTACCCGTCATTGCCTTACATCTTTCCAAAGGTATATTTCAACGACTCAGAGTTGCATAATGATATATTCGTTCCTTAATGCCAATGAAATATACTTATGAATGTACACTTCTGAATTATGTTTGTATAAAAGACTAGGATAATTCAACTTCTGCTTCATTTGGTCATATGGATTCATTACTAATGTTCATATAAATTTAATTACTAAAGTGGGCTTCATTACCAAGGCTCATAAGCCGGATAATTGTGTGAAGAACTTCAAAACTCTTTCATGCAAGTTTTGAACTGTCTCTCTATCATCTATTAAGAATCTTGGGATAATCTGTATGATCGAAAATAAACGTTACGATCCGAAACTGTGGATTTTAAATATAAAAGAGCTTTCCTATCATATGTTTGTCACGATAATAATAATAAAGTAGAAATCGAGCTGATGTCATCTTCGCTAGCCAAGGTTCCGATTTGATAACCCTATCATCAACTTGGTGTATCGAGCAGATATTTCTATGCTTCGAGTCTGTGAATTTCATTGGGTGTGGCGGCAAGCCATCGCATCCAATTAAATTTAATTCGTTTAAATTTGAACACTGTTCCTACATGATCGAGACAAGCGGAACACACAACTTGAATGGACTGATAAATAAACAATTTTCCAGCGCCGATCCGTGTTGCACAAATATCTTTCACTCAAATACACCTGTAACGGCTTCCCTCAGGTATATAGTCAGACTTTCGATGTTAAACTTCTAATGTATCCTTTTAGGTCAATTGCCCCCACCGTTTTCGGCCGATATACAATGCACCACGCTATTGGGTAGGTTGCTTTACATACTGAGGGAGGTAACTCATGACATTCAATAGGATTAAGCACCAATATATATATATATATATATATATATATATATATATATATATATATATATATATATATATATATATATATATATATATATATATATATATATATATTCGATCCGCCTAGGTGTAGATAGAATTATCATATCGGAACCTGGGCTAGCGAAGATGAGCTGATGAGAGTTGTGTAAATAAATGTTATTCTGTAAATAATCGGTACATTATCGCACATGTTCACAAATGTTCCGTTTTAGACTACATCAAGAAAATTTTAAATTTCTACCTGAATTTATAATGCAGACTGAGCAATATAAATGGCAAAAGGTTAATTCATATAAGATTATAATAATTAATAATCTTACCTCTAGA
>JAECUM010026653.1:0-36571 GCA_016617855.1 Megalonaias nervosa
CTAAATTGAGTATTACACATTTCTTTCTCATTTCTTTTTCTTTGCCATCTTTTTTAATGTTGAGAGATAACTTAATGAGCATCCATAAAATGGATGGGGTGAGTGGCAACCCACATTAATATTAACAATTACTGATGATGCTTTCAAGGTCAGCCTGTTGTTAGAGCATTATTGTTGGGTCTCTTGCCAATTTCTTCTTATACAGTGTTTGAATACCAGTGCAAGGCAATCCTTAGAAAGTTCGCTGGGCCACAGTAAATGTAGACATCCATGTACCTATCTGTTCATATTTGTGTATAGTGTGTGTGTGTGTGTGTGAGAGAGAGAGAGAGAGAGAGAGAGAGAGGAGCTTTGCAGGTATACAGCAAAATACTTAACATATATACAAGCATACATTAACATTATTAATTCAAACCTTCTCTTTCTCAACTGGAAAAGGCACCTTGAAATCACCATGGTGTACTGTACCCTGAAGACATTGTGGCAGACTAACTTTTAAGTTATTTTATAAAAGAGGAACTTAATCAACTATAATCATTAACAGAAGTCACACTGCCAACTGAAAACACAACTTCTACAGAGTTGGTCTGCATGAATGGAATGTTCCCATACAGCATGATGTTAGTGGTGAAGTTTATTACTCATAAAACTCAGCAATGACATAAAATAAACAGGATGACTGTAAGATTACATAGATGGTCAGGATAACCTTAAGACTTTCTATAAAACTTATGCCCTGCATTTCATCAGAAGAACTAAAGTCTAGCTCAAGTCTTAAATCCATTGATATGATTGGCTGAAATTGAAGTGGGCTTAAAATTAACCAATCTGATGTCTTAAGCCAAGATTAACTTTATGTTGGTGCCTGATCATTCTGGTGACTTTAAGATTCAGCTGTTGGATAATGGGGTAGACTGAGGATTCTCATCCAATCACTGGTGCGGACTTTTTAATCTTAACAACAATGCAAAATGTAGGGCTTTACAATTCAAAAGGAAAAATATAACAAGTCCTGGTAAATTCTGAAACTCAAGAATGATAAAGGGGCATAAAAAGGCTTGTGTTGATAAAACAAGAGTCCCTTGAAGGGACTTATGCTACTAGGTGAACAGAATTTCTAGGAATTCAAGATAAGACCATTTCATCCTTTTAACTGCTTACTGTTTCACACCGTCTCAGATATTCTTCAGGGCTAACAAGATTTCATATAAGCTAATGGATATCAGACTGACACCATTTTCAGACTGATACCATTTTCATTCTGGACAAAGTAGGCATCATTAGAAGTCATGTCATAAAGATCATCTATTAATGGAGAAATAGGGACACCAAGATTTTCAAGACAGCCATAATGTTAACTATATTGGATGTATGACTCTCATTTAGGACCAACTTTAGGTATCATAAGATGTCTATTGGTGAAAATCCCATGTTGATATAGCAATCAATCTGGAAGGAGTAGAGATAATAATATTTTCCAGACAGCCACCATGGTGGCTTTATTGCGGGTTAGTCATTTTTATTCTGGATCAACTAGACACAACAAGAACACATCTAATGAAAATACTATGTAAAAATGACTTTCCAAGTTCGAGGAATAGCGAAAACAAGATTATCAAGATGGTCACATATTGAATCTCAGATCTAATTTAGGATTAACAAAAATTATAAAAGTCTTTTAATGAAAACCAAATACTGATATGACCATTCATTCATTCAGATGTAGTGATGACACAAATTTAAAGCTGGCTACTGTGGCAACCATATTATAGATCAGATCAGTACCATTTTCATTTAGAACTAACTAGGCATCATAAGAAGTCTTCTGGTGAAAACCCCATCCATTCAGGTTGGGTAGCAATAACAAGATTTTCAAGACAGCTGCTGTTGTGGCCATATTTAATGTCAAATTTGTACCATTTTATAGGACCAACTAGATATCATAAAAAGTCTTTTAGTTAAAACCTCATTTTGATAATACCATCCATTCTGGAGGAG
Organism: Megalonaias nervosa; assembly: GCA_016617855.1. Taxonomy (NCBI): domain Eukaryota; kingdom Metazoa; phylum Mollusca; class Bivalvia; order Unionida; family Unionidae; genus Megalonaias; species Megalonaias nervosa. The sequence goes on from JAECUM010026653.1 coordinate 1,999, forward strand.
TAGTGATAACAATAACAAATTTTCAAGATAATTGATGTGGTAGTCATACTGAACATCACAATTTTAATTTAACACCAACTAGGCATAATATAAGAAGTCTTTTAGTGAAAACCTTATGTAGATACAATGATCCATTCTAAAGCAATAACAAGATTTTCAAGATGGCTGTTGTGTGGCAGCCATACTGGATTTCTGATAGGTGCCATTTTAAGAAGTCCTTAAAGTTTTCAAGATTTAGTAATAGCAGCCATATTAGATGACACAATGGAGTCATTTGTATAATTTAAAAGTCTTCATTCCAGACTGCTTTCAGTAAAATCTGGTCAAATTCTGTTATGATTTTTGAAAAGAAGTCATTTCAAGAAAAATGTGATCACCTTGTTAAAGATATTGAGTGGTGAATTAATGATAGAAGATGATAACAAGTAAAGGGTTTAGTTAAGGCAAATGAAAGAGTAATTTTGAGACATAAAGCTATTTTTAATAGTATATCTAGATTTGTCTAATTCAATTGTCAACAGTTATCATCTACTTCAACCTCAGATCTGTCATTAAAATTGACAATTTGGTGTTCTCTGAACCATATCACATGGCCCCCAAATCCCTACTTAAGGGCCCTAACATTCATTTTCTCTGGATGATAATTAATATTAATAAAGCCTTTTCCAAATGTGCATTTAGCACTGACAGTCATTATCTTGCCAAATATTCTGTATCTGTTTCTATGCCCACATTTATACCATTAAGTTGACTGCAGTGGTAATGCATGAGACCAGTCACTTTAAATCGGCTGTAAGCCAGACTAAAGATGGTGACAATATAAGAACCAAAGTCTCATGAATGAAAGAGATTATGCTGTGAATTAAACTGCATCAGCCAAATGATTTTAACTTGCAATGTGGTATATAATTGTAATTAGAAGTTTCTGTGCCATTTTCTAGTTCCCAGGTTATGTTTCTGAAGGTAGCCAGAGCAAGACCAGTTGACCATTTTCACTCAACAATTCTGAACATTCAGTCACAATTGCAACCATTTTGTTCACAACTTGGAGGATCATGTTTATACAAGCCTGAAAGGTCTTCATGACAGGATGCTTTCTGTCAAGTTTGGTCAATTTTTTTCTCATTTCAGTAAAAGTATCTTTTCTAATCTTAGTAACAGTGGACATATTTGAAGGTGTATTCATTTGCATCATTTGTAAAACCTTGAAACATTTTCCTATCAGGATGCTGTCAAATTTGATTTAATTCTGTTCAAGGCTTCTTTGAGAGATTTTAAAAAAATCTTGTTTTTGCTATATTTAGTAATGGATGCCTCATTTGATGGCAGATTTACATGATTTGTACAAATTTTGAAAGCCCTTCAAACAAAGATGCTTTGTCCAAAATTTTGGAAAAGAAGTTTAAAATAGCAACTGTTGATGGAAGCATGATGCATAATTAATGCAGGACCATATGTCAGGTTCACTTAGCCTTAAGGTCAGGGCCATATGTCAGGTTCACTTAGCCTTAAGGTCAGGGCCATATGTCAGGTTCACTTAGCCTTAAGGTCAGGGAAGCTAACAAGCCTTTCAAGGTCTTACAAAATGTCAAAGGATAAGAAAACAGGTAAAAGACAAAGTTAATAAGAACAATACCGTACCATATGTAAAAATAATACAGCATTAATGAAAGAGAAAGAACACTGATTTGAACTACACTATATCCATTATTAGAGATTAAAACTTTGAAGAAAAAAAAATCATCAAATGAAAGTATGGTAAACTGGGAAAAATAGAAGTACTTAGTTACATATGATCTGATAGCATTAATATCAAGACTTTAAAAGTCCCAACTTACAGGAAAAAATATTTGCTCACTACTGGTGTCCTATTATATTATTAAAGTACATTATGTTGCAATTCTTCACCAGACTATTCGTATCAACAATGTGAATAACTAGGACAGATTAAGATAAAGTACTTCATGCTTCTTTCCAAATGATATAATTAGTTCAGTATAACTAATGAACAGCATTTACTTCAATAAATATGACTTCTAAAAGAACACAATGATAAATAAATGTAACATACAAAAAGTTCCTGGGTAAATTGAATCATGGAAGAGTTCCCTCAGCTTGAAGAAAACAGATATTCCAATAAATCAATAACTTCCTGAATCATGAAGCACTTGGCACAAAAATTTCCAACTTCTACAGTGTCATTAATATCATATATCTGGAATTTAAGCTATAGAATCTGGAAAATGCTCAAAATTTCTTCTTTTAAAGAAGACCAGAGCAGAGAATTGGAATTCCCATCGATTTTGACAACATTTGCCATGTGGTTTAGACCCTATCTCCAAAACACCACAAAATGAACTTGTTTTGGGAAGCACTCCTGGCATCTCAGGAAGCCCTAGGAAAAATGCTGCTGATAAATAAGAATCTGTGTTTATCTACCAGCAGGCAATAACAGATACATTCCAGTACAGCTCACCCTACACCAGGTTGAAAACAGGAACCAAGTGAACCCTAACCAACTGCCAGAGACTATTGTCAGCTGGGGGTGTGTATGGAAATATCCATATTAAACTTATCTAGAGGTAAGACAGGAGTGCACTATAATAGGTTCTACCTGAATGCTTGACCAGGGATTTTCTACCCAGTAACATAGCTATTTTATTTGCTGTTATCTGACACAAACTTGAATATAATACTCCATAGCAGTCTTGTTTAACAAAGTGTAAAATTTCAAACATGTGAATTCAAAATTGTAAAATGCAAAAATAAGATAAATTACATACATGTATAAGAGTCACTGAAGTGACTAAGTGCTCCACAGGCCAAAAACAATTTGCATGAATTTACTTGAAGTCTATTTCTTCCCTCCTTGTATCTTGTTCAATTGCTGAAATCATTTTGCGTATTTATGAAAAACTCCAACATATAAAATATGGTAGCAAAATGTATTTTCTTACTTCTCTGAATTAATATGTTCACAAGATAAAGCAGTTTACAAATCTTTGTCATTGCCTTTGACCTTGAACTTGTCTCACATACCATCAAAATAAAACCACATGCAAAGTGCGATTAAACTAGCATCGTTTAAGGTATGAATTTTTCAGATATATCCACAAAATATGGTTTGATAATAATCGATTCAGAATGTGGTATCATGCTTACAAGCCATCACTGATAAATACTAGAAATAAAAAACTTTGACCTTAAAAGAGTGTTAGTTATAAAGTTATATACTAAAAACAGTGAAATACAAAGTCTTGTAAAATTCATTTGTACATGTACAAGTCACCATGTTCATAATGTAACAGAAGTACAAAATGTACAAGTAGGTCTGGTTTACAAACATGTAACTTTTGGATTAGCATGGGTATGCTGTTAGTCAGATCTGCATCATGTTCATTCATGTCCATTTACATACTGCAAAATGCATTTTAGTGAAAACCGCATGTCAATGCCACCATTCTTTCAAGTAGAATGGTGTTTGTACTGAAATCAACCTGGTGCTGAAAACAGGCCATGCCACATTGTTTTTGGACAAACCAGCTAGCAACATTTAGATTTTTGTAACTCTTTCTCATACCATTTGCTGTTGCCTACATCATCTGTGAAATCCCAGTTTTTCACTGCCTTAATAAAGTCCTGGACACAGTCAATAAAAAGAAGAAGAAGAAGAAGAAGAAGAAGAAGAAGACAAAGACGAAGACAAAGAAAAAGAAGAAAAGAATAACAAAAAACAGACATCAACATGTATAAAAATAACTTGTATTACATACATACTCGTGCACTATGTTGAGAAAAATACCTGAATTATAAACTATAATAAAAATAATAATAATAATAATAATAATAATAATGACAGTATTACAACTCTGAATAATGTAAGTAATGTATTGCTGAGTGGTAAAACAACAATTCACTTCAAATGTTATCAATGAATCAAGATCTTACATTTATACATATTTCGAAAATCCATTTTTGCTAGGACACCCTGCTCAACTTCCATTTGGAATTGAAAGAAAACCTTGAAATTTGCTAACACTTTCACATGAAACTTGCAATATATTGCCCTACCATCCTAAACTTGCTATCAATTGAAACCAATAGCAGCATGATAACAATTATTTTAGATGATCATCATTTTCATTTCATTTGTGTGATTACAAATAAACAACAATTACTGGCAAAATGTAAGTAGCACATTCCAAGATGTAACTCCACATACTTATGTCGACTGTATGTACACTGCAGAACTGAATGCTTTAAGCAAAGACTGGTTAATGTAATATTTAACCCATAATCAATTTAATTAACCAATGCAATTATCATTCATCAAGTAATAGGTAATGTTATAAATCCTATATTTCACACTCATTCTTACACATTTACTGTGAGTGTTATGCCAATTTAATGTTTATAATTGCTTGATATATCTTTGGAGAATATCCCTAGAAATTCAGGGTAATAGTAGTATATATAGTCATTTTTTGGAGCATTATGTACCCAACAGTCAGGCACCTCAAAATGACAATATTACAAAACAATTTGTTCCTCAAAATGGCTATATACCTGACAGTTAGGTATATAGTCTCAGCCCACCTTTTATGCAGTATTCTTCTGTTTTCAGTCTTGGACAGGCTTCAACATTCTAAACATCGCTCTAACTGAACATTGGAATACTCATCTCTAAAGTGGTAACAACATTCAGCACCTTGTACACAGTTTTCAGTAAGAACAAAAACATAAAAAAGGCCTCTGCCTGCCATTAAGCTGGTGCCCCTTGCCCAAAATCGAATTGCTCCCTATTTTTAGGAACTGTGTGTGATGTATCAGGATCCAGGAATATCCAGGAACAGAAGGCTGGATATTTGTCTTTTAACACCCTCTCTGCTGCACCCTTCCAAAGAAGGGAATGGATGTTTTGATGTTTTCCTTTCAGTGGGCCAGATTTAACTGGTGGAAGCAAATGGAGGACCTTACTAGAAGGGGATCCTGGAACCAAAGCTGGTAACCATCTCTTATTATAGAAAGGACCGAACCATCAACTGTTATGCCTGACCAAACGTGCGAAAGTAGTTTAGTCTGGCAAAATATGAACCAAACGTACATATATGGTTTGCAGGAGAGGGAGTGAGCCCCAAGGGTTGTCAACTCTTGTCCTTAGGAAAGGGTGAAGACCCTGCTAACTTCTTCCTGGGTCTTTGCAGTGCACCCTTCTAGAGTCCTCCTGCTGAGGGGGAGCTCAGAAACAGACTGTTGATTTGACTAGGACTGCACAGCTTTAAAGAATTTAGCTGCTGGGCCCTGAGAACAGTCAGGATGATTCCATTTCTTGGCTGGTTTCAAAGAGCCAGAAGTGGATACAAGGACTGGTGTTGATAGTCTCTCAAATCCTGAGTAGTCACAGAGGGGATAAGACATCTGAAGAGAGTCTCAGCCTCCAGGAAGCAGCCCTCAGAAGGTTCTTACTGTGCTCTAGTAAGATCTTGGAAGTGTCTAGTGCCACATCCCTGCAGTGACATAGAAGCTCTGCTGATAAGGTCATGGACAAGGACAACACATGCCTTGAAGTTTTTGCCACTGCTTCCAACAAGTGTGATGGAGAACCAATGGTGACAAATTCCTCCATCTGCTTCAGCAGGCTGAATGAACCTGCTGAAAAGAGGTCAACATGTGATGCTATGATCACTAATGACCTTGTCTTTTTTCTAGTGATTCCATTGTTTTCATTGGAAGTTTAGCCCATGTCCCTGTAGAAATACTCGCTTGAGCTGTTTCACCATCAAAGTGTATGAACCATGTAGCTGGAGGCAGCTACCAAGGGCCGTGACATAGAGTGAGGGACAGACCAACCCCTACGATATCTAGCAAAGGCTGGGCCCTTACAAACATATAAGAAACTCCATCATAGCAGAATGAGGAAGGAGCAGGAGATCTGGTATCATTTGTCTACCTCGAGTGGGTTTACCAAATTTAATTGGTCTATCTACAGAAGTAAATGTATAATGATGTTTTTCTGCCAAAAAAAGTTCCACCACCCCAACAGAAAACCCTGCAAAACTGCTGTAATAACCTGAAACTCTATACAGGTCATCTATACATAACTATGATAATGTATACAAACTCTATACAGGTCATCTATACATAACTATGACAACATGTGTATAATCTATACAAGTCATCTAATACCTAACTATGACAAAGTGTATAAAATCTATACAGGTCATCTATATAAATAACTATGATAATGTATACAAACTCTATACAGGTCATCTATACAAAACTATGACAACATTTGTATAATCTATACAAGTCATCTACACATAACTATGATAAAGTGTATAAACTCTATACAGGTCATCTAAGACCTAACTATGACAAAGTGTATAAAATCTATACAGGTTATCTATGCAGAACTATGACACAGTGTATAAAATCTATACCGGTCTTCTATGAGCCATGAAATTTTAAGCAATTTGTCAGTTCTGCATAGATGACCTGTATAAATTTTACACACTCTGTCATAGTTATGCATAGATGTCCTGTATAAATTTTATACACTTTGTCATAGTTATGCTAAGTCCAATATTTTTGTGCTATTGTACTAACATGGATTAGGGATAGATATAGAGCAGCAAACCAACAGAGCCCATTTTGGTGTAAACAGTGGGACATACAAATATCTACTTAACTTTATCAAATAGCCATACTCATATTTTATGTTGGAATTTCACGTATTCCTTCTTCTCTATTAAAAGCAACTATTAAACAATAGTTTTAATTACAATATTTTTTTCTCCAAATAAATGGTTATATTCATGATTTGATCTCTACTGTTGCTGAAACTGTACTACCCTCTGAATTTTAATTTCCTTTTACATTATCCAAGTCAATAGTAAAAATATATGAATCTTAATGTCAAAAATCCCTTCCCTCAGGTTCATTTAGCTTGCCAGTAGCTTCCCATAGGTCACTGGTTCTTACTAAGGCTTTCCCAGGTCCTTCCTCGATCAGTACTACTGACTGCCATGTACAGACTATCTTGCACTGACGGATGGCATTAAACTCCAAAACAACATCTTCCCGGTAAATACTTTCAACCAATGTTTCATTTTCTGATCAAAACCTTTTCAATAACTAGATTATTGAAATCAGTTTCATAAAACACAGATGAATAGTATCAATGTTACTGGGAAGTATGCAATGGGTCTATGTTGTTTGCAGTCAGACCTGACTTTTTACAAGCAAGTATATTTAAGATGATGGATTTTGGAAGGATTCTATTGTTTCTACCAAATGTTCATTGAGTCTTTAAATTTGTGGCTTATCACAAGCATGAAATCCCCAAAAACTGGTACAACGTGAAACTTAATGAACTCACTGTAAGCTAGATATTTAACATTTTCCAGATATTAATTTACAGTTATCTCCCTTTGGGCTTGGATGTCGTGCAGATTCACTTGAGGTATATCTTATTTAATCTTTTGTGCCTTTATGAGTTTAATCATAACACCTAATATTTCCTTCATTTTTCCCGAAAAATCATCAAAATTAAAATGTAGAAATGAAGCTGACATGTATTTAGTTTCCTAATAAAAAAGTAAGTGGAATGAATAAAAGTCAGCAGTACACTGCAGATATTAACCAATAATCAAGCTAAAATTTCAATTTTATTCAGCAATATCAATCATTCTCATTACAAAACAATCACAGGGAGGTCTCCATTTTAGTATGGATATTGAAATTATGCTTGTGTATAGAATAACTTTTTCAGCTAAACAGCTCACATCTATTATATTTCACTGGAAGTTGCTTTAGCCTTAAATTTCAGTGAAATATTAGTTAGGAAATATTATAATAATGTAAGTGTGTACCTCTGAGTCTTGTACCCAACATGTCGTTAGCATTTACCATATGTACTTGGTTATAAGTCGAGTACAACTGTACACTGTAGACCCAGATATGTCATTGCATAATGCACCAGTATATCTTTGTCTATGCAGTTTGTTAGGAGTAATCAGTAGAACAAACAAACAATGACTCTGACCTGCTGGAGCATTATGCGATGGCAGATCTGGGTCTTTGTTGTTTAAAGTTGGACTTGACTTGTGACAATATAAGGTATGTTCAGAAGCTTACAAGAATATTAGACTTTGAGTGAAGTGAAAACAACAATGATGATTTTTTAAAAATATAATCAATACAGTGAGGATCTGTTATAATTGGTACAATGAAGTGAAAACAACGCTGAGGTGATGAATTGTAATCTTTACAGTGAAGTGAGAATAACACTGAGGGGATCTAATAAAATATAATCAATACTGTGAAGTGAAAACAACACTGAGGATTTATTATAATCAGTACAGTGAACACAGCACTGAGGACCTATTCAAATGTAATTAATACAGTGAAGTGAAAACAACACTGAGGATCTGTTATAATCAGTACAGTGAAGTGAAAACAATTGAGGATCTGTTATAATTAGTACAGTGAAGTGAAAACAACATTGAGGATCTGTTATAATCAGTACAGTGAAGTGAAAACAATACTGAGGATCTGTTGTAATCAATACAATGAAGTGAAAACAACACTGAGGATCTGTTATAACCTGTTGCATTAAATGCTTGGTTTTAATTACAAACACTATACAACAAGTCAGTATCTCAAACAAACAGTTTTCTTGTCAGTAAAGCAAAGCTAATGTAACTTAACTTCAGCTAGATTCATACATCATATATTTATTAGTCAGAACAGACAGAGTGGTAGGTACACTGTAGGAAGTAAATGTACTTAAAATGCCAGACTGATTATTAGATGAGTGTGAATTTATTCAGCTGACACAGAATTACATATTGAAAAAGAATCAGCTTTTGTTTTAAATATTGACTAAAACTTTATGCAGTTTTACCCCCCCCCCCAACACCAGGGATCCTGAAATTCTAATGCATCTTGCCACATACTTTTTTCCCAAAATGAACACTGCAGCTGAATATCTGACATGCAGTATATAAAAAACATGCAGTATATAAAAAAATATTCAGAAGAGGTGTAGCAAGTTTTAAAAAAGAAAACATTTATATACTTAATTGTTAAATATACTACAAAAAATGTGTCTTTTTCAGTTCTAACTTCTGTTTTCAAATTATCCTTTCATGCTTCACTAGATTCATCTAAAACCTTTCATTTACAGACATAATTCTTTTTTTCCAAAAACTATACTATATAATTTCACCCAACAACAGAACTTTTTGCCACTTTACTGTTTTTAAAATAATCATCGCTTGACAACAAACAGACTTACTAACTCAAAATATACATAATACTTAAGTGATGTACATATTATTTTACCGGTATCTGGTCCTTAATACAAATATTCTGGTCAAAAGGTTTTACTTGTGCTGCCACATAATAAAGTTAAAAAGCACACATAAGGAACTGATGCAATGTTTATGGTAAATAAGCAAAACCAATCATTCAATTACAAGTCCATGAGATAAGCTTTCACACCTCTTTTGTCCTGTGCATCGTGGATATATATTTTTTAAACAACTGGGAACATGTAATGGAAATAAACTGTTGCATGGTATAATTATGTATACTTTATGTACAATTTCCCACATGTCAAGTTATAGTATTCTCACACAATCCTATTCATTTGTACCCCCCTACCGATTATAAAAACAGAAGTCATCAAGGTAGTCACAAACAGTCAAGGGGCCCCGAGTGGCCGAGTGGTCTAAAGCGCTGATCGTTACGGATCACTACCATCTCACCTCTGTCTGCGTGAGTTCGAGTCCAGGCTCGGCTAACGTGGGTACGTGAGAAAGCCTGCCAGTAGCTTCTCGTGGGTCGGTGGTTCTTCCCGGGGGTTTCCAGGGTTCTTCCTCCACCATTAATACTGGCCGCCATGTATAGCCTATCTAGTGCTGAAAAATGGCGTTAAACCCTATAACAACAACAACAACAACAACAAACAGTCAACTTGTTGGTGTCCTGAATAAGAACTGAGGTCCTTTTAGCAACATGGTTGCCATATTTGCTTGGACCAGTTTATGGTTTCAAGCAACAGATGTAGTTCACCGTCTTGGGAAATCTCAATAATTCCATAAATTTTGGATTTACATCTCTTTGAACACATGTATACAAGAGTTTCTCCTATTTATTTGTTAAATTTGTTTTAGAAATATTAGAATTAGATATTGCAAATATTGGATGCAGTGGACACATTTTTTTAATACTGAAAATGACTATTCTAGAAACCAGAAACAAACAGTGAGCAGTCTGTTTGCTTTTTTTTTTACATCGGGAGCTTCCATCTGCATTGAAACGCCAATAATTTGACAGTTTTAGGGACCCCTTGGCATCAATCGGGTTAAAAATTATAAATCAATGAATGAAATTACTAAGTTTTGTACACTTTATATATCCTTGATGCTTTTCGGTCTTAAAATCGGTAGAGGGGTATGAAACAAACATGAGGGTATGTGAATACTATTGCAAATGGTCATTTGATCTCATCTGATGGTCATGTCTGGACAATACTGCCATTTAGGTTCTCTGATGAATCAAAATCAAGATCTCTATCAAGCATGTACTCTCTGTACTTGTTTATGTCATCTCTGATGCACAAAACTGAAATTTCATGTGTTGTAATCCAGTAAGCTTCTCTGATATTTGTTATTATTTTTATATTTATCTGTAATTACAAGAATTGAAGGTCACATATTATGCAAATCAATTAAAACTGATTACATGTTGCATCTTCAACTCCTAGTAACTACTGTAGGGAAACAGCAAATTCTGACAGAGGTGCACAAAGTTTAAAGAGGAGTTGAGCCCAATTTGTCATAGTTAAACGTTTATTGATTAGTGAAGCACAACTATTATCAGAGAGACAGACAGATGAACAGATGGTTGGCTCCAGGCTAGATCAACTGATTTTACTTGAACCAATTAGAGCTTCCTTATACAATAATATGCAACTCATTTTTATTCATACTTAGACACCATTATGTATGGCTTGACTCAAGGTGGCCAGACCTAAGCTGTAAACAATGACACATAGTGACGGTGACCATGCCCCAGACCCATCCATCTATTCTTTAGGTACACAGCGCACAGCCTATGGCAATTCAAGAAAGTCAACCTAGCATAACCAACCTTACCTAACCCCTCCATATTTCCTTACATGTAAACATAACCATATGGAAGTCTACAGACTGAAGCCTGGTACTAATACTTGCATAATGTAGGAATGGCAAACTTGAATTAAATATAGGAAATATATAGAATGTTACAATATTTAAAACTATTGCCTTCAGACTTTGCTCAAATAATGTGATTGGTCTAAACCTTTACTGAGCATAATAATTCTGTAAAATTTCATAATTTTGATACATTAGAAACAATTTTTTATGCAAATGAGTGGACATTGTAACAATATTTATTTCGTATATAAGCCATACATTTCAGAAAGGTCCATCAATTATCATCACGCTCTATAATTAGGGCATGAAAATGTGTTCTTTAAGAATTGTTCCTGGTGAGATTACAATTGCCACTAAAAGGTAGATTGACTTAACAACAAATGTCAGTTATTTGTGATCTATAATAGCCAGTAATATCACAGACTGCGTGCACGTCATTACATAATCTAGTCATATATCATATATCACAACCATGATGTATTGTCCTTGGATCCTGCACAACAATGTCAGATTGATCTTCCCCTCCCCTCACTATTTAAATCCATTTCACTTCAATGCAATACACAGCACTAATACAGTAGAAAGAATAACATAATCAGCTCTGTCCTCACTCCATTAGTACCTTCCAATCAATATATGTTTGTTAGATAAAAACAGCAACAGCCTGCAGGCAAATGGACAAGGGGGAAAATGAATGATTTCACAACTCAGTAGTCTCCAGTAGCCACTGCAGACAATAATTATCAGGGAAAAATTAAATTCAGATTTAAGTGATCATGACAATGAAACATTGACCCCTTTCCTAATGTTTTTAAAAAGTTTTGTTTTCATTATACATTTTTAGAACTTGTTTTAATTGGTAAGTAAATACAAATACTTAACCTATATTTGTAAGGCACAAGATGTGGGTCACAGTAACAATTTATGGATTATATGAGTGTAGTACTAACAATGATGCATCCAGTTATGAGTTTCATAATTTTAACATAAACACCCCCAGCTAAAACTTCAATTAAAATTTCAACACAGACACTGAGGCATGACATAGAACTGTCAGAGACCTCTGCCTGCTATATTGGTGCAGTACTTGTCAAAATGCATAGCAAGTTTCATGATTCTAGTTAGGATAGCATGCTAAACAGATGTGGTTATGAGCTTAATGCAAAACTTAACCAAAGCCAGTAAATGATAAAATACAGGTCATGATGTGATATTGTGTGGTAATAATATAACAATAATATCATATCATCATAATATAATAATAATATCAACATCAACATCACAAGTTAGCATGAACAGTGTCTGAGAAATAAAGACCAAACTCAAAAGAGAGTGAAGTTAATGAGCTACTAATGAAATGAGGGAATAGTTCTCATCAAGATACATTCCCATGCCAAATTTCATGATTTTACATTGGACATGATGTACACAGCACGCCAAATTTCATGATTTTACATTGGACATGATGTACACAACATGCCAAATTTCATGATTTTACATTGGACATGATGTACACAACATGCCAAGTTTCATGATTTTACATTGGACATTATGTACACAGCATGCCAAGTTTCATGATTTTACATTGGACATGATGTACACAGCATGCCAAGATTCATGATTTTACATTGGACATGACGTACACAGCATGCACATCCCAATTTGATCAAAAGCTAAATACAAACAGTTAAGATAAACCAGTAAAATGTTGGTCATAGTCACTATTTTGCACAAGTGTGGTACAAACAGAAATAAATACAAACATCTGGATTATGATTCAAGCATTAACAGATGAAACAAAAAACTGAACCCAAGTCAATGGAGCACAAATATACATTCCAGTGACCTACTTTGAAAATGAGGGTGTATAGCACTCATCATAATACATCCCATCACCATGTTTCATTATTACAGGTACAACAGTATGTGAACTGGTTTATGATTTAAATGCAAAAAAACTTAATTCCATAAAATGTTAAATGTAACTCAGTGATCTTCTTTTGCTCTGTGTGTGGTAGTAATAGGTTTAACAGAATGTTTGCAAGGTGCAAAAAAGAATGTCCAAATAATGAACGTGTACAAATTTAGCACCCTCTCCGGACAGTACGTGCTAAGAAACCTACTCCAAACTGTTGCCAAGGACCTGAAAAGAAGGAATGGTTGACATTCTGTGTAGGTGCGGATATGTGTATGTTTTTATCTCTGTAAATGCCAATACAAATGCTGGGAGCAGTACAATAACTAACACCTACTTTGAAGAGGTGAGCTAAAAAACTGAATAACAAATACTGAGCTTCCAGGTAAAATATTATGCATACAGGGTGCAAAAAACCTGAGGTAAATGCAGAAACTTAACCAAGAATGTAAAAATAAGGTACATGTATGCATAAAGTTATTCCGCTTCTCCAGTTGTAGGTGCTCAAAAACCCACTCCAAACTGTTGCCCAAGACCTAGGAAGAAAGACTGGTTGAGAAACATTTAGATATGTATATTTTTTATATGTGCAGATACCAATGCAGATGCTTGGAGCCCTCCTCTACTTCAGAAAGGTGTGGTAAAAAATACTTTTCTGTGAGCTGTATGTCTTTGCCAAACATGTGTCTTCAGTGTACATGATAATATATAACAAGAATCCCTTGAAGGGACAGATGATCTGCTGAGCAAAAAGAATTTTGAAGGATTTAAAGATCAGATCATTTCTTCCTTTTCACTGTTGAGTGTTGAAACCATCTCTGATATTCTTCATCGATATAAAAGATTTTCAATTAGGATAAAGCAGACATCTATAGAAGTCTTTTGCTAAAACCCAGTGTCATAATGATCATCCATTCATGTGGAGTACTGATAAAAGCGTTTTTAAGATAGTCATTGAGGCAGACATATTGGATGCATGAATGGTACCATCTTCATTTAGGACTTGGTCAAAACCCCATATCATAATGATCATCCATTTATGGAATGTAGTGACAAGATTTTGCATACAGTCTTGGCAGTCAATTTGGATGCATGACTAGAACCATTTCCATGTAGGACAAACTAGGTATCACAAGAAATCTATTAGTGGAAACCTCATGCTGATATAATCATCCATTTGGAGAAGAGTAGAGGTAATGATCTGAAGATATGAATTTCATTCAGGAGAATTAGCAATAACATGATTTTTAAGATGGCTACTTTGGTAGCCATACTGTAAGTTAGACTGGCACAATTTTCATTTTAGACCAATTGGATATCATATGAAGTCATCTGGTAAAAACCCCATGTCAAGATGGCTTTTTGTACAATCAAAGATGTGGTAAGATTTTTAAGATGGCTGCCATGGTGGCCATACTGCATGTCAGATTATGTTTGGCAATTGCAATCTGGGTATGTTTTTGAGCAGCTTTCAAGAAATGTTGGACATGTCTTGCACAAACCTTGATGAACTTGAAATGATTCTTCAATATTAAAAACAGCTAATGAATTAGTGTCTGTGATAATAGAAATATCCTCCACTGTATATTGAGGGTCTACATAAATTGTGAAAGCAGCCACTTTCCACTCACCAATCATGGACAGGTTTTGTGACCATCTTTAAAATGATGAAACCACATAAAAACTGTATGAAAGGACAAATAATTATGTCTGTTAACTACAGCCATGTTGGCCTTGATATCAATCAGTATCCTTCTAGTGCCTGCATTTTTACAGTATGCTCTTTGTGCAGTAGCTGCACTGTTATCCTTCTCTGACATTTTTAGAATACTGCTATTGGACTATGTTATGTCACATGCATATATCTGCAGCTGTTCAGTGTGGTACATGTACAGCTGTAGAACAATTTATTGACATTATTTTCTCTATCATTAGCAGTGCTTCCCTTTACACTCATTTGTGCTTCAGAGACTCCCAACTTTTAATCTGATCCCCAGATTTGATACCAAATTTGTTTTTTTTTACTCAGTTTGACCCCCAGTTCTGGCACCAAGGTGATTTTGACTCTCAATCTTGCACCCTGATTAGCATTAAATTTATTGTCAGGTTCAAAGAAACAAGAGTACTTCAAAGGGACTGATATTCTAATGGGTGAAAAGAATTTCCAGGAATTTAAGATAAGACAATTTCTTCCTTTTCAATGTCCAGTGTTGAAACCATTTATGATATTCTTCAGCAATAACAAGATTTTAAAATTAGCTGCTGTGGTACTCGTACTTGGCACCATTTTCATTTAGGACAAAGTGGATTAAGTCTTTTGGTGAAAACCCCTTGTCATAATGAATATCCATTCAGGGGTAGTAGTGACAGCAAGATTTTCGTAACAGTCGTCATGGCAGCCATACTGGATGCACGACCGACACCATTTCACCGTTTTCACTTAAGACCAACTATGTATCATAAGAAGTCTATATCTGAAGAAAAAAAAACATTCTGGAGAAGCAATAACAAGATTTTCAAGATGGCTGCTACTGGAAGTCAGATCAGCACCGTTTTATTTGTTACCAAGTGGTTATTATAAGAAGTCACCTGGTGAAAATCTCACATCAAAATGACTTTCTGTTCAGGTAGAATTGTGATATTTAAGATGGCTGCACTTGTGGCCATACTGGATATCAGATTGGCATAATTTTTATTTTAGGACCAGCTAGACATCAGGTCTTTTAGTGAAAACCCCAAATTTTCATCATGCAATTAAAATTCATTTTACTTTGTGCTAGAGATTCTTGTCCAAGAAATTTTTTAAATTTAATAATATGTTATTCTAATATGTAAGTGATGCTATCTCCACTCTGATGATACGTTACAGACTAATCATGTCTGTCAAAAATTCCTGTGGGCTTGGGAATATAGGAATAAACCCCATGAGCTCTCCTGCCTGTCCTAAGAGGCAATTAATGGAGACAGGAGCTGTGGTACATCAATGGTCAGCATGTCCGACTCATGGCTGAAAGGCTGTGACTGGAATTCTAACAATGGATCCGATTGGGTCGGCTACCATGGTGTGTCCTTGTGCACGGCACTTTGTTCCAGTTGTCTTTGCACCTAAATATACTACTTGTGTTGCCATAAAAAATAACAAACAAATTATCCAGAACAAATCATTTTGTCTAAAACTCAGTACAATTTTTTACAAATACAGTGGAGATACTTGCTAGGCCTTATACAATCTTGCAAAATGACGTCTGGTGAATGGTGGGAACAAGATAATAAGATAATACAATTTATTTTTCCCCAAAGTAACAAATTTAAGGAACAAAAACATGGGAATTGACATTTTCTGAAATGCAAAGAGTTGCATCTTCTGCCTGGCTCCTCTGTTAGCTCTGGTCACAAATTGGTACCGTAGCTAGTTTTGTTTAAGGACAGCTATTCACTTGCAGGTCAGTAATGACCATCCTGATGGCTAGATTGATGATTAGAGTTTTGGTAGAAAATAAGTTCTTTTTATTGGTGTATAATATACAGTGAAACCCCAGGGTCCACAGATTACCATCATGATATTTAACGTGTACATGCAATAGTGTGACATGTCAGTGAATAGTGAAAATGCAGTGACGGCAGATTTGACAACGAAATTGCTGCTGCGGAGTACCAAGAGTTGGTACATACATACTAGGATGAATAATGTTGTTCAAGTGTTAATATTTGTATTCACTGTCCAATGTCAGTGCATCCAGTGAATCCAAAAGAATTCCATCAAAAATATGCCCCAAAAAAGCATATTTTCGAAATTTCAGCATATATCACAATGTGTCTAAATTCAACAGAAAAAAAATAAACCAAAAATAATGCAAGGAAAGAAAAAAGATTTATGATTCAGTATGTATATGTAAGTGTCAAGGTCATTAAGCAAGGGCTGTATATTTTCAAACAGCTAGAATTTTCTGTTACTACTGATGGTTCAATGATAATTAAATTATCAAATGTCACCTTTTTAAAGAGCTCATTTTTTCACAAAGAAGCTAAGATCAATGTGCAGTAATTGACTATAAACACAATTCAAAAGAACATTCACAAAAAGAACCTTGTAACATCTTTATTTACATACAGAAAGATAAATTGTTTTTTCAACAAGAAGATCTTCAGGGCTCAAAACTAATGCTAGCTTTTAGCTAGTTGCAAATTTGAAATGCTTTTCAACTGCATCACATTTATAGTGGAGATTATTACAACAACAGAAGATTTGCTAGTACTGAAAAACGTTAATTTCAGTAATGTGATGTTATGTTAATTATCGATTGCAACTGACTTAAGTTGTGAGTAAATTATCTTTTGATCAGAACAGAACAGCTGGTCTGGTGATCAATAGAACAGGAAGTCTACAAAACCAATGAAATACGATCTAAAGTCTCCACTTGTCTGAACTTGTTTAATCCAAATATTGCATTAATGCACATGAAATAAGTCGGGACGTTTTATGGAGGCCATTTAAAATAAAGCCTATTAATGAGTAACAGTAACCCAATCATGAAAAATTGCTTTAATTGTGATTAACAAGCTAAGAAAGTAACATTATTGTAGCTAACATGTAATTTCATCGCTCGGTGTTGATATATGCATTCTCATCACCCACTTAAAAACTTAAACTGCAAAACTGAAGACCATGCAATCCCAATATTTGTTTTCAGCACTGAACTTTACTCATCATTTACACAATTTAAGACATAATGGAAAGACTGCCAAAAGAGTAAAGAAAAACGTTTTGAGTGTGAGGTCCTGAAATGACTCAATGGTTTGTAGGGGATATTGGTTAATAGACCAAAAAATACATTAAATATTCCATATGGGCATATGAGGGCAGGGGAACGGCCTCTGCAGCTACAAAATACTTAATGAGGTCAGCAAGGCACAAACCCAAACTGAGAGCTGAGCTCTGAGATAATTTAAGTGTGTGTGAACTGCAGCTCTTCGAGTCTGGTGGCAAACAAGTCCACCAGAGGCTTTTCCCACAGTGAGAAAAGGGTCTTGGCTACAGAGCAGTGATGAATCCATTCTGTGAGGACTGTTTTGACTGACCTGGACAGACTGTCCACTAAAACATTCTTCTTTGGAATGTGGTAAATTCAGGTGGTGACTTCTCTGAGGTGGCCCAGCAAAGGAGGTTCCAGATCTCCATGCAAGAGAAGGGGCATATGTGTCTCCCTGGTGTATGAGATATGCTACAATGGATGTCCATGACACATCGACCCCTTGTTGATGCACCCTTGCAATGCTAGAAATACAGCATCCATTTCAAGGTTGTTGATGGGGAGGACTGAATCATTCTGAGTCCAAAGACCCTGAAGAATTATGCCCTGAGGCTATAAATGTATGCCCCAAATGATTCTGATGCATAAACAACAGACTGGAATGGGGGTTCAGGTGAATGCAATGAGGATCCAGTCAGGAATCGTGCAAATGGTGATGAAAGTCTGGTACTCAGGGATTCAGAGCTGATATAGATGTGTGGTTTCCAATTTGTGAGAAGGATAAACTTTAGAGGGGCACATATGAAAACGTCCTAAAGGAACCATATCCACAGTATCATTCAATGTTCCCAATAAGGACAGGTAAAGGTGAGGAGATATCGAAGTTTTGACTCGCAGTGCCTCTAGAAGTGCCACGATTTGATCTACGTGATCCAGTAGAATCAAAGTTCTGATACCTGAGGAAATTCATTCCCACATAAATGAAGTCCTGAGATGGACTGAATTCCGACTTCATAACTCATTAACCCCTGGCGCCGCGTTTACGCGGCAGGAGGTGGTAGCCTACTTCTGAGCTCTGTAGCGTCGAGGTCATGTATGACACAATAAAGTGGGTGGTATTATAGAAAGGTAGACAGATGTAGCTTTACAATGATACCAAATAATATGGATGTTCTGGTTGCACTACAAAATACAGAGGGAAAAACATAACTTTTTGGACCTGAGTTTTTTCCAGCTGAAATTCGCACGAGGTCAGAATCTGATTTTGTGTCCGGATTTTAGATTTTTTGGCCTTAGATCTAAGACAGACCGGTCTGAACTGCACACAGACAGGTGAACCTTTGCAAAAAGTAGGATAAGATGGGCATTTAGAATAAAGAGTGGTCTCGAAACGAAAAGGATGGGTCCGTTAAGCAAAACAAAAAAAAACAAAAAAAAGAAGTCCAACTTTTACCCTTCTGCTCATGCTCAGGCGAAATAGCCAATGAAAAACGATGTTTCTAACACAACTAGGCATTAGGTTAACCTAAAATGTCTTGGAGGTCGATGTATTAGGATGTATTCAGAAATAGCCCCCAAAATGGGGTCCCTACTCGCATTTCAGGCGAAAACGACAAAAACCTCCAGGGGTTAATGTGTTAAGTTACAGTGGACCAGCAATGGAACAGATCCTGTTGGAGGTACTGAACCTGAATGTTGTGGATCAGCCAATTGTAAAAATACTCAAAAATCTGTGTCCCCAGTAATCAGACATATGCCATTACTACTCCCAAAACACAGGTGAAGGCTCTAGGTGCAAAAGAGTTTCAATGGTAGAATCCAGAAATGAAACAAATTCCTGGTCTAAGCAAGGTATTTGCAATGTGGAGGAAATATTGTGATGTCCAAATAGGCATCATGAAGGTTGATGGAGATCGCTCCAATTGTGATGGATGAAGTGTGTTCTAGATTGACGAAGTGGTCACTGTCTTGAAAGGTTCCTCCAGAAGAAATGGTTTAAAGAGGAGAGATTGATGATAATGCAAATGTTTCTGCCTTTCTTGGTAACCAGGAAGATTTGGGAATCAAATGCTGGTGACTGATCATTCAGGATCCTCTCAACTGAAAAGGGTGTGTACCTGCTCCCTCAGTATCACCAGATTGGACTGGTGAAAGAACATGGAGGTGGTCTTTAACAGAGGGGTTTGTTCCTGAAACTGGAGTTGGTAACCCTCGCTCATGATGGAAAGGATCCGATCATCATCCATAATGGTCAACCAAGCATCTGAAAAGACGTCTAGACGAGCACCAATGAGTATGTTTGGGTGAGGGATGCATAGCTGGAGATGGTTAGAGTCCCTAGGGCTGTCACCCCACCTTTTCTTTGGTAGGAAAGGAAGGTGGGTTAAAGAACTTCCTCTTGGGTTCTGAGGCATCTATTTCATGTGCACTTTGAAACCGACTTGTAGTCTGAGGTTGCGTATTGGACTGGGGCTGCATATGTTTGAAAAATTTGGTGGATGGCCCCTCCATACTGCCTGGTCGATTGTGAATATGAAAGGGATGGAAATCAATCTCTTCCCCTTCCATAGACTGAGCCCTTGGATGGGATGGTGCTTTTTTGTTTTCTTAACAAAGTCCATACCCTATCCACATACCAAGAGACCACTGAGTGATAATCGTAAGGGTGCAGTGCTGATGCTTCAGCCCTTCACATGATGCTGAAGAAGTTGATCCCATAAAGATGTCGGACTCTGGAGTGCTCTCCCAAGCTGAAGAGCTAAGGCTCAAAATATTTTTGTTTTTACCTACCACCTTGATGGGTTCTGTAAGAGAAAAGCACAAAAAATTTTGATGATGAAGGAGATGGAACTTTTGTTTCCTGGAATCACGTTGATTCCAGGTTTCATAAGACCATACTGGTAATTTGCAATATGCACAACAATTTGTTTCCATGTAGTACTTTGAGCAATAGACATAGTTGGAGTGAGTGTCCCAGAGGCCCTTCTTGTGTCCACACTGCCCTACAGACTGTCAGATTTTTCAAATGAAATCATGACAATATATGTAAATGAAACATGTACACTCACCTACTTGTACACAATGTGTACAATGTACACCACTGTGTATGCAATAGGAAAACAACCGAGGACCCATTTTACATGTCTTTTTCCTTGTTTCTCACTGCTACCTTTTACTGCAGAAAAATAAAAAATGAAGATACATGCAATAACTGTTCATTTTTTTCTCTCTCTCTTCCAGACATTATCGATATACAACATGCTGAAGGAAACCATGACAACAACAAGATTCTTTTTAGAGAGAGAGAGAGAGAGAGAAAGTGAAACACCAGCCTCTCACTTCCTTTTTATGTCTGGTAGGTTGTGCTGTTATTCTGAAACACAAGGACTTACTGGTACCTTTTATGTATATTTAAAAGTAAGCTGGTGTACCCAAACCCCTAAAGGGTGGAAATGCGTGGTAACTTATAATGTACCTTAAAGAACTGAATTCCGAAAGGAAGAAAATGCTACTGGCACATAATTTAAATTACAGAATGAACAGTGTAACACTGAGAATCAAATTAATTGTAGAAGGGGGACCGCTAATGTGGTAAACACTCGCAACAAACAATTTTCTCTGGTGACAATCTGGGCATGATGTCCATACAGCATGGCGTCCTTGAAAAATATGGCAGTTCTAAGCATGGCCCAAGCCACGAAGGTGCATGTATCTGCATGCGAGTTACATGACTACAATTGAAATAAGGTAATAAAAATCAAATATACTAGTATTTACAGACAATAACTCTAACTGCTCCAACTTGGATCCAGTTGCAACAGAAAAAGCATAGGGAGTAATCTTGGTCTCAAACGAACTCTTAAAATGGATATAACACTGTGCATTATTTATGTTGTGAAGTCCTATATCAAAACTAGCAATTTCACGTACTACAGCTATTAATAACGAGTGCATCACAAAAGGATCCTACCCTCTATAATCTGCTTAACAAGGCCATGAAAAGAAGTATATCTGTTGAAAAAATGCAAAATTTGGAGAATATGGGCATTTTGGGGCCATATCTAATATCAAAGTGCATGGTAACTTATGGGCATTTAGGGGCCATATCTAATATCAAAGTGCATGATAACTTATGGACATTTAGGGGTCATATCTAATATCAAAGTGCATGATAACTTATGGGCATTTAGGGGTCATATCTAATATCAAAGTGCATGATAACTTGTGGACATTTATAGGCCGTATCTAATATCAAGGTGCATGATAACTTAAGGGCATTTAGGGGCCATATCTAATATCAAGGTGCATGATAACTTATGGGCATTTAGGGGCCATATCTAATATCAAGGTGCATGATAACTTGTGGACATTTATAGGCCGTATCTAATATCAAGGTGCATGATAACTTATGGGCATTTAGGGGCCATATCTAATATCAAGGTGCATGATAACTTAAGGGCATTTAGGGGCCATATCTAATATCAAGGTGCATGATAACTTAAGGGCATTTAGGGGCCATATCTAATATCAAAGTGCATGATAACTTAAGGGCATTTAGGGGCCATATCTAATATCAAGGTGCATGATAACTTGTGGACATTTATAGGCCATATCTAATATCAAAGTGCATGATAACTTATGGGCATTTAGGGGCCATATCTAATATCAAGGTGCATGATAACTTATGGGCATTTAGGGGCCATATCTAATATCAAAGTGCATGATAACTTAAGGGCATTTAGGGGCCATAATTAATATCAAGGTGCATAATAACTTGTGGACATTTATAGGCCGTATCTAATATCAAGGTGCATGATAACTTAAGGCCATTTAGGGGCCATATCTAATATCAAAGTGCATGATAACTTAAGGGCATTTAGGGGCCATATCTAATATCAAGGTGCATGATAACTTGTGGACATTTATAGGCCGTATCTAATATCAAGGTGCATGATAACTTATGGGCATTTAGGGGCCATATCTAATATCAAGGTGCATGATAACTTAAGGGCATTTAGGGGCCATATCTAATATCAAGGTGCATGATAACTTAAGGGCATTTAGGGGTCATATCTAATATCAAAGTGCATGATAACTTAAGGGCATTTCGGGGCCATATCTAATATCAAGGTGCATGATAACTTGTGGACATTTATAGGCCATATCTAATATCAAAGTGCATGATAACTTATGGGCATTTAGGGGCCATATCTAATATCAAGGTGCATGATAACTTATGGGCATTTAGGGGCCATATCTAATATCAAGGTGCATGATAACTTAAGGCCATTTAGGGGCCATATCTAATATCAAGGTGCATGATAACTTAAGGCCATTTAGGGGCCATATCTAATATCAAGGTGCATGATAACTTAAGGCCATTTAGGGGCCATATCTAATATCAAGGTGCATGATAACTTATGGACATTTAGGGGCCATAATTAATATCAAGGTGCATAATAACTCTGGCTGAAATGCAATATTCCTTAGTAAAGTTATGTAGTGGAAAGCAAAGTTATGATTACAGGCAATCAGGGGCCATAATTCTTCCAAATGAGAATGCAAACCATTTGAAATTAAACTCATTCACAATCTCATCAATATGAAGCTACATGCCAAATTTGGCTGAAATCCAACAAAACAGGTAATATGCAGAAAGCCAAGTCAGTTTGATGGGCAACAATGGGCTGTAACTGATGTTGAATAATGCTGGAAAATCAAACTTGCTCATGATCTCCTCAATTGGAATCCATGTACTGAGCATATTTCAAATCCAAAAAGAAGAAAACTTTTTGTAAAGTTATCTTGCAGAATCCCAAGTCAGGCAGATGAGCAATCGTGGGGCCACAACTCTTCTAAACAAGGTTAAACCCATACAATGCACATGCAAGTCTATGAAAAAATGTATTGTACACACCAAACTGCATTAGAATATATTGAATGGTTCATTAGATGTGCTGGTTGCAAGGATTTGCTGTAGTGGAGTTGGTGACCTGTCAAAACGACCCAAGATAAAACAGCCCTGAGCAAAAAACTTGCTGATGACAAATAATGTGTTGTTGAACTTTATGAATCTGAATAATTTGTTGCTGAAATTGTTAATACAGTGTTCAGTGAAAACACACAAGTACCAAACAACAGTAAATAATGAACACCAGCTTCTCCAGAATTCCACAGCACAAACTTCATGTTTTGTAAAACGTTATGAAGAGCGTGAGAAATCACAATACAGTATCTGTAACAGAAATTGGATTCAGATACAGCTGTTGCAGGCATTTACATGTATGGTCAAATATTTTCTGTGATGTTGCATACATTGGCAAATGACTCACAGCCTCAAGGAAACTTCACCTGTACTATGCTGGATAATTTGTCTTGGTTTTTGGATGCCATGTGATGCTCATCTACATAACTCGGCAAGCAATTTCACTGCTTTGGTCTTTGCCACATCAGGTGCATGACTGTGTTCCATGATCAATTTTGTATGGTCACTGAGCACCTTCAATCATCCTTTATAGGTTGGCTGGAAGCAGATCCACAATGTACTTCTCTCTGTGTAGAGTCTTGCCTCCTGATTTCTAAACCCATCATTTAGCTGCAACTTCTTTTCCTCTTTGTGATATTGTTTTTTTTCCCCATAACTTATCTACCTTTCAATCAGGCACATGGAGATAATATTTATATACCCAAGCTGGTACATATTTTAATTATCATTTGTTTGTCTATATATCGTATAAGTACAATGTTTGCTCTATAGATTAGTTAGAGTTGGACCATCCCGGCTGATGTGACATTATGTCTTTTTTTTAAAAAATGGTCCGTACACATTTAATTATGGTGTCAGCTCTAGATTTTAGTCCCAATGGCTTCAGAACTATGCCATCTATTAATCCTTTACAATTATTATCTGCTATATTGTGCATTTTTGTTAGAGCTATTTTGTTGGTGTTCATTTAACTTTGGTTTTCTGATAGGGGCTTTGTTGTTGCAACTATTCTTTCTTCTTTTGGGGGTTCCAGTGGAGATATAATATTGATGGAAAAGAGGGCAATAACTGTCAAAATTGGAACAGAAAGGATTAAACTTTGAAATATCTAAATATATTTGGCAAGTTACCTATCAAATAGTATCCAATTTCATGTAAGGGTTACAGAGCTTTATAATGCTCAGATTTACAAGAAGGATGGACAGGCAGACATCTTTATGGGCCATAAAAATAAAATGTGAAGTTAATTTATCAAAATAAGGAAGTGAAATATAAATATTCTAAATTACTCCAGTTACGATGATTAGGAATGTGTCAGTTGCATGTACCATCATGCCCTCTAGGGGACTTAACATTTTGTCCAAACATCCAACAAAAAACTGGCTCTGTTTCTGAATTTGGAAAATTTGCATGTCTGCTGTAAAACAAAATATTTTAATGGATCTCTAATTTCAGCATATTAGTGATATAAAATTTAAGCAAATTACTGATGTGTACAAAATTTCAAATTTTCGTTGCACTGCTTTTATCTTATTTAAATAAGAACAATTCATGATCATATACTCACACGTGTGCTTACCTTATGTAAAAATTGGATTATCACAGTGATACAGAAAAAAAACTTGTAGAAAAAACATCTATCACAGTAGTTCATGAAAAATAACTCACTTGATGGCATTTTTTAAAATTGTGGCTGCAAATATCAGTATTCGTTCCAGAGATGTAAAATGAAGGGCCAACATCAAAAAGTGGGATCATTTAGAAACAAAAAAGGCCTGCATATTGAGCCCACTGACCAAAGCATTGCTCTAAAAAGCATGATCTTGACCCCAAGGTCAAAAAAGGGAGAGCAAACATGTTGCAGAATTTTGTGTGTATGTGTGTGTGCATTTTAATAGCACCCCTGAGCAATAATGGCTAAAAGTTGAGTTCCAAAATGTAAAAAATGAAAAACTACAGGATATTTTAGAAAGACAAACCTTTCCCAATAAATGAAACAAAATTACATATAAAACAATACATAAATGGCAAGATGTTTCTAAAAATACTGGATACTTGTATTCAAAACTGATTAAATTCATCTCCATTTAAGAAATATGTGTAAGCTATTACCTGCATGTACCAGCATCTATTATCTAGAATTCTGAATAAACCATTTCCAATCTCCACTTTTCAGCATGGTTAATCATTTAAGAGGATTTCTGACCTGATGGCAAAACCGAATTCCAATATTCTCACTCAATCAGCTGATACTGAAAAAGAACTCTATGTAAGCCTAATTAAGTGTATCATATGAATTACATACCAACAAACTGTACTTTGATGTAAAAAACAGGATCAAATGAGGGAGTGCAAACAGCACTGGTTAATAAATTTGTTGCATGCTCACAAGTTTTGAATAAGGTCACTAATACCGTTGTAAAAGTAAGTGCACATAGTTTGTAGGCTGACTAAATAAATATTACAATATTTACTACTATGAAATACTACAGTAGGCAAAACTAGACGCCATTGAAGCTTGGTGGACATGTGTGTCCTGAAATAACATCATGTGACATCAAGAGAGACTAAATGCCTTACATCCTGTGCATGTTCTTTGCCTGTGTACAATAATGTTCTCCAAGTTGAAAGAAATATTGATATCACCACCCCAAGTACCGATCAAACGTCTGCAGCCACTGGGAAATATACTTGAAAGTTTTAGTGGCCATTTCACATCGGGTCAACAAGCCCAATAATTTGGTTACCCTAAATAATGAAAGCTGAAATCAACTGAGTTGGGAATTAATGCTGGAAGATGACATAAAGTGAAGATGTTAGTTAGAGTTAATATCAATGAGAAATTATTTTTGAAAAACCCCAACACATTAAGATGATTTTTAAGAGTGTACCTGTCGTCACATAGTTTACATGTACATCATAAAATAAGATTATGGCAAATTCCACCCTTGCTGAGTTTAAATACCATCCGTTACCACAAAAGCTAACATTTTGGACAAATTATCTTTTAAACTTATATTGATATGTGTCTTACTACTTATACTGTTCACATGGGTGACATGACTATACTGTTCACAAGGGTGACATGACTATACTGTTCACATGGGTGACATGACTATACTGTGCTGCAATTTTAGTTGTACAAATGCAGTACTCCAAATATGATCACACACTAAGAAAAACTGCATTTACGATTTTCTCCAGTCTCTGTATAAATAGGTGGGAGGGGAATAAAACTAATTTTAATTATGTAATACTTATAAGTTGTTATTGTAAAGCTACTCTTTGAAGAAAAACCTTGCCTGTTTGATATGAATATATTTTACCACAGAGTGGAGAACTAACAAAAGGAATGGGTCCACTCATGCACCTCATATACTAATGCACAGAACAGTTATCTTTTTTTGTATATGATGATTATGCCTTAATATCAGAGTAGGGTGGGAGGAGGACATTCTGCAATGGGAAAATATTTCATAATTAAAATGTGTTCCCCCCACTCACAAACTACATTTTAATATCAGTAATACATAACCTGTTGCTATTGTGTGGCTGAATTTGTCAGTTGGGTGGATTGTTTGATGCGTTAAAGCTGATCAAAAACAGAATGATGGATAGATGGATAATAATAATAATAATAATAATAATAATAATAATAATAATAATAATAAAGACTTTATTTAAAGAAGGTAACTCAATTAGTTACAGAACTAATCTTAGTAACATTGAAGCCTTCTATCTGTTATGTACAATATATACAGTATATACAACATGATATGAAGAATCTGGCTTGACACTAAATAATTAAGTGATTTTAAAAATCAAAGTATCAAGCCTGGAACATATACACAGGCATCTGTGAACACATAAACATATATAAAATATAAAATATCATCCTGCATTGAAAAATTCAACTGTGAAAATAATGCAAAATAACAGAAAAGCAGGCGGAATTTATTTTACTAGAACTGTTCAATTGCCTAAAGATTTCATCCATATGAGTCACCGATTATAAAAAAAAAAGAAATGCTAGGAACCCTGCCTTATGTCACTGGGAATGTTGTTCCATACCAATGGACCAGTATATTGAAAACTTTTTTTAAACAATTCCTTCTTCGGCCTTGGTATAAAGTAATTTTTACTTCTTACGTGGACATAAAAAATGAAAATAAAACTTACAAGTATTGAACTTGAAGAATTTTTAATAGCAAAAGATACAGATACAACACTGATATAACAAGAGATCCAAGAGGGTCTTCTAGTGCTCACCTGGCTTACATAACTTGTCATTTGATCCTAATCACAAAGTAGGCTTATGTACTATTGTAAGAACACAACCCTACATAAACTCCTGACCTTTATAATCATGTCAGTTTTACCATAATCTGATAAATGTTCTTTACAAAGATAAAGCTATAATTAATATACATAGGCTGATCTTGCTCATAATCAAATTAATCCTAGATCTTGATAATGTAAACATATTTACCAAAATCTAAACAAGAGTCTCTCAGTGGGACTGAAGCTCATCTGGGTTAAACAAATTTCTAGGAAAGCAATATAAGACCAATTTTTCCTTTCAACTGCTGAGTGTAACAGAACCATGTCTGGTATACTTTAATGATAACATGATGCTGAAACATGTGTAAATATGGCCATCCATTATGGAGATGATTAAAAGTAAAAATTTTACAGCCATCTGTCATGACACCATTAGTAGTAATAAAAGTATCCATTTGAAAAAGTACATGTCAATACGATGTGGTTGGGGGAAATAGCAGTAATATCAATGATAACAGATGTATATCAAAGTAATCATGATGATATTGATGAAGATGATAACAATAGCTATGGCAATCATAACAAACCATCAGGATTTACTGATCTACCTTGGCTTTACCCTAAGGAAAGCATGAAAAAAATACCGCAAACTGCAGAGTGGATACAAAAGATGACACCCAAGCTGATGGTAATATTAGAAGTTTTAAAGAGTTTACATAAGACAAGGTAGAATTCATTTTCAGGAACTTAAATGAAGTATTAAATGTGAAAATATTAAATTCAAATAGGTTTTATGTGACATATTTTCCAGTAGGTGGAATGTGTGAGCATGTAGTTTTTAAAATAAGTATTGAGGTATGATATAGGGCTTACTTATGCCAAAAAACAGAGGATAATTTTAATTGCAAAAATGATATCAATGCTGTTAGTTACACATCATTTAACTGAATACATTCATATACACATATAGTCACAACACAAGTTTCTGGGAGCAATAAATTTAAACACATTTGCTGTTTTGGTGTGAGGACACACTTCTTTGGAGGTATGGTTAATTGTTTGTTTATACTTAACTAATTGCTAAAGCAAGCAGAGAATATCATATGATTAATCATTCATCTAGGATTTGTTTACCATGGACAGAGTTTATCAAAGACCTGAATGCTTTTGGTGAAGCCTCATTGTGTCTGATGCTGTAATAAATGGTATTAAAGTGAAATTAATGGGCCTAATGTGGAAATGACAGATATGCATAAAATGGTACTTGAATGTCTTGTGTGAAGGACAGAATTTAGATGCCATGAAAAGCAACCAAATGGCATTAAATTGCTGGAAAATCATTTGTGACCAGGGCTCTACCCCAGGCCCCACTGGTGAAGCTCACCGCACTCCACCAAACCTTTTAGCTTCCTCCCAGAAACATTTCCTCCAGCTTTGGCCCTGCTGAAGGAGCTCAGAGCACTCCCCCAAACCACCTAGCCCCCTCCCAAGAACCTTCCCTCTGGCTTTGGCCTTTCGGGCCTCATACTCTGGCTCTTTGGGCCATCATCATCACATGATGAAATTCCAATTCTACAAACACTCATAGTAACATGGGTAGGTGTACAAGATCACTACATTACATGATGAAATTCCAATTCTACAAACACTCATAGTAACATGGGTAGGTGTACAAGATCACTACATTACATGATGAAATTCCAATTCTACAAACACTCATAGTAACATGGGTATGTGTACAAGATCACTACATTACATGATGAAATTCCAATTCTACAAACACTCATAGTAACATGGGTAGGTGTACAAGATCACTACATTACATGATGAAATTCCAATTCTACAAATACTCATAGTAACATGGGTAGATGTCCAAGACCACTACATTACATGATGAAATTCCAATTCTACAAATACTCATAGTGACATGGGTAGATGTCCAAGACCACTACATTACATGATGAAATTCCAACTCTACAAACACTCATAGTAACATGGGTATGTGTGTGTACAAGATCACTACATTACATGATGAAATTCCAACTCTACAAATACTCATAGTAACATGGGTATGTGTACAAGATCACTACATTATAGTAACATGGGTATGTGTACAAGATCACTACATTATAGTAACATGGGTATGTGCATAAGATTGCTACATTACATGATGAAATTTCAACTGTACAAATACTCATAGTAACATGGGTAAATGTAGACCAATACATTACATGATAAAATTCCAGCTCTACAAATACTCATAGTAACATGGGTATGTGTACAAGATCACTGACTTATAGTAACATGGGTATGTGTACAAGATCACTACATTACATGATGAAATTCCAATTCTACAAACACTCATAGTAACATGGGTAGGTGCACAAGATCACTACATTACATGATGAAATTCCAACTCAACAAATACTAATAGTAACATGGATATGTGTATAAGATCACTACATTATATGATGAATTTTCGGCTCTACAAATACTCATAGTAACATGGGTATGTATACAAGATCACTACATTACATGATGAAATTCCAACTCTACAAGTGCTCATAGTAACATGGATATGTGTACAAGATCACTACATTACATGATCAAATTACAGCTCTACAAATATTCATAGTAGCATGGGTATGTGTATAAGATCACTACATTACATGATGAAATTCCAGCTCTACAAGTACTCATAGTAACATGGATGTGTTTTAGATCACTACATGATGAAATTCCAACTCTACAAATACTCATAGTAACATGGGTATGTGTATAAGATCTCTACATTACAAGATGAAATTACAGCTCTACAAGTGCTCATAGTAACATGGATATGTGTACAAGATCACTATATTACATGATGAAATTCCAACTACAAATACTCAAAGTAACATGGGCATGTGTACAAGATCGCTACATGATGAAATTTCAACTCTACAAATACTTATAGTAACATGGGTATGTGTATAAGATAACAACTTTACATGATGAAATTCCACAAATACTCATAGTAACATGGGTATGTATACAAGTTCGCTACATGATGAAATTCCAGCTCTACTAGTACTCATAGTAACATGAGTACATGTACAAGATCACTACATTACCGTATATACTCGTGTATATGCCGAAGAATTTCGGGAAAAAATAAAGCCTTGAAGAAGGGGGGTCGGCTTATCTGCGGGTCATGCAATTTTTCCTATTTTTACCTAGTCAAGTTGGGGGTTGGCTTATACGCGAGTATATACGGTAGGCACTGTTATGTACCATATATACTCCAGTATAAGCCAAAGAATTTAGGAAAAAATAAAGCCTTGAAGAAGGGGGGTTGGCTTATCTGCGGGTCATGCAATTTTTCCTATTTTCACCTAGTCAAGTTGGGGGGGTCGGCTTATACGCGAACGGGCTTAGACACGAGTATATACGGTACATGATGAAATTCCAACTCTACAAAATACTCAAAGTGCAAGATCATGAAAATAAAACTGCATGTACTGAATTCCCATCAATAAATAATATTTTAATTCAGGGAAATGGAAGCTTGACTTGTAATGGATATCTTGAACTGTGTGAAAACGTAAGAGATTTAATACCATCACTATGTCAGCACTGACATCCACAGCTTGACCCATGCACCTCCAATCCATGCAGTATATGCCTAGCAGGGCCATAAATCATTACAAAACTCATTTGCTCAAGTAGATACAAAGTACACTGTGTCTAAATATTAAGCATCTCCCTCTCCCCTAGGCCTGTACACCCAGATACACTTCGTCAAAGTGTAGATGACAATGTCACTAATCATGATATTGAAAATCCAAGTAGTGCTAACCAATCAAGACCCCATAAAAATCCAAGCAGTACTAGCCAATCAAGACCCATAAAAATCCAAGTAGTCCTAGCCAATCAAGACCCCACTTCTTTACACATTCTCAGGCACAGGCAGCCACAAGCAACTTAGTACCTAAATATATATCTGCCTCTCCCCAAGCTCTGGCAGACCCAGATATACTTCATCAAAGTGTAGAAGATGATGGCACTAATCAAGAAAATGAGACTTTCAAACATAATGCCAGTCACATTGCTTTGGAAAATTATGTTCTAAGACAGTTATGAACAGGGACCTTAATCAATATGTGCATTTGATAATGTGTATATGTATATGTCATGGCATCCATACTGAATATCAGATTGGCACCATTTTTATTTAGGACCCACTAGACATCATAAGATGTATTTTTAGTGAAAACCCCGCATTATTATGACCTTCCATTTAGGAGGAGTAGCCATATCATGATTTTCTAGATGGCCACTGTGGCAGCCATAATAGATTGTGAGCAGTACCATTTTCATTTAGGATCAAGGAGACCATGGTATGAATCTGTATGCAAAGTTTCATGGCAACCCTTCATGTAGTTTATCAGGAGTTGTGATAACAAACTTGTGCTAATGAATGGATGGACATCAGATGGACAACAGACCATCCCATAAACTCTTCTGGTCTATGAAAGTTACAAAAATTGGTAAGACAGTCTCTAGATCTAGAAGTGATGGCCTAGTAGTTAGAGCATCTGCCTCGGATGCAGGAGGTCGTGGGTTCGACCCCAGCCAAGTCATACCAAAGACTTACAAAAATAGTACTAACAGCTGCCTCGCTAGGCGCTCAGCATTAAGAGGTTAGTGTTAGGACTGGTTGGCCTGGTGTCAGGATAATGTGACTGGGTGTGACATCATGCTACATGTCTGCGGCATGATGCCCCAGTGCTAGACATCACTATAAACTGCCACACTGCAGACATCGTAGCGATATGACTGAAAAATTGTTAAAGCTGCGTTAAAAATCCATATCACACACACACACACACACACACACACACACACACACACACACACACACACACACACACACACACACACACACACACACACACAGAGATCTAGAAATAACATATATACTGGCCTATAAGTCAACTCCAGCTGAAACCTAGATATACCCAGATTTGCCAGTGTACTATATACTGGCAAATCTGGGTCTATGCAGTTTGTTAGGAATAATTATTCAAAGTAATAAAGACCCTGATCTGCTGGTGCATTATGTGATGGCAGAACAGAGTCTATGCTGTCTGCAGTTGGATCAAATTTTTAAGTGAGTTTGTATGATAATGTGTTCAGTCAATATCACTCAAAAAGATCTCATTAATATCCGCATGATCTGTAAAATAATAATATAAGCTTATTTACTAAGTTGAGAACTGAAATTGAAATGGAGTCCCCAGGGTAACAAGCTTATCAAATTAGATACAAGATTATCTCAAAACTATGCATACTGTCATTCATTTAATTTTGCAGACATTAAAAAATAATTACTTTTCATGCTATCCAGATAACTGGAGTACAGTAAGATTTAATTGAATTGCAATCTAATTGTAATTGGAGAGCATTTCTTTCCCTCAAAATTATCATTTTTCCTGATTATTTAATCCAGAAAATTTATCTCTATCATGTTCTGATATGCTTGATATGCTTGTATCATTGTTTGTGAGTAAAGAAAACGTTATAATATTTTTGTTTTTTTCTTTTACAAATATAGAATACTGGTTGCAGTTCTGGTGTTTGCTTTTCTTTTTATTTGTGTAAATATGCTGCGCATGGAGATCAAATGCTGTGAGTGGAGATCAATGTTCATAAAGGACTGTGTTAGATTGGTTTGGTTTTGCAGGGTTTAATGCCTTTTCACCACATGACAGACTATACATGGTGGCCAGAACATCTGGTGGATGAAGAGCCATTTTTCAGCACATGAAAGGCTATACATGGTGGCCAGTATATGTGGTAAAGGAAGAACCAAGGAAAACTCCGGGAAGAACCACTGACCCATGGGAAGCTACAGGGAAGCTTTTTCAAACCTCCACAATGGCCAAGTCTTAGACTTGAATCATTAAGATCTGAAGTGCAGATGGCAGCAATCAGTAAAGGCAAGCACCTTAGTCCATTCAGTCACCTAGCATGTGCCTTATAGAGTTAAAACAATGGTAACAGTAGAGAGAACCAATAGACCTCAGTCTTAACAATTTGCAGGCTTTTACACAGGAAGAAAGAATATTTCAATTTTTATTGTATTTAAAGTATAATTTTTTTTTTGCCCTACTCACATAAAGACCAAACTCCAAATACTTGACACAATGTGAAAACTATAGTTTAAAATGCAGCTGAAACATGGAGAACATCAAAGACCATAAATGAGAAAAAATAAGTTTAAGTGTTTAATAACAATTTAGATGACACTCTGGTTTGAAACCAACACTAATGAAACTCTATGGAAAAGTGCAAAGGAGGATAAAATGAACTAATATATCAAATGAAGGAAGTGGGACTGGATTGGACAAAAACCTTGGACAAACATCACCTGAAAGGCTTTGTGTTGTAATCA
>JAECUM010026654.1:0-32604 GCA_016617855.1 Megalonaias nervosa
ATAATAATAATAATAATAACAATAATAATAATAATAATTTCTCTTTAGGCTATTTTATCATACATATATAATGCCAACAAGGAGATGATATATTTAAGAATAAGTAACTTATGTGATAATATTTATCAATAATCAAGTTCTTTTGCCAGTTGTGCTAACAAGATTTTCATCCAAAAGGTCCCAAGTCCAAATATTAAAAATCCAAGTCCAAAAGGTTAAGCTCATATGTGAAAAACATTTTTGAAGAATTGCATAATGTATGAAAAATGTAATCAGTGTAGTTATTTTTAACCATGATAACATGCCCAAAGTTATATGATTGTAGCTTTTTTAGCTTTTTGCCATTGTGCTAAAATGAATTCATGATGGACATACAAACAAACACACATAATGACAAAGACACATACTAATGGACATAAGCAACTGGCCATTTATGCTGTTGTATAGAGGGTGAAGCAAATAAAAACAAACATGAAATTGTAATAATTACATAATCCTGATCCTTTTTCTAAACATATGGATAGCTAGTTAGTTCACTATATGAACTTGTGGAAAGCAATAACATATTGGAGTCTAGTATTTTTATCTTCAAATCAGAAAACATTACTTTATTCTTCTCATGCTATCTCTCTTCTGTTTAAATAGATTGATCAGATGTTAAAGAATTTATAGAGGCCCCATTGGTTGCTAAACACCTGCTGTGTACCTGTCATGTACCACCATCACCAACTTTCTAAGCAAGTGTGGACCAGGGGCATCCACAGAATTATTTTTGGGTGGTGGGCAAACATGTATTGTTCAGCTATTAAGTTTTACAAATGGAGGCCAAGTGATGTTTAAAGGTGAAATTCACTGGGGGGAGTGACCCTCCTTGCCCCTATGTGCGGGCGCTCTTGGTATGGACTCGATTTTACCAAATTACTCAGTAGGGACTGTATGAACCACCGTCAGACAATTCCAGTAACAGTATGGTTTATGCTCTTCATCTTTAATGTATCATAAAGTAATACATTTGCTTCATCCTACAGATTTAAGTTTTAATTATCTTAATACAGTGGAACAGATTATCATTCCCTACTATGATGGCTTAGAAGTGTCTATGTTGGTACTGCTGGAAAACAATTTGCTGCACATAGATGAAGTAATAATAATAATAATAATAATAATAATAATAATAAACTCTTTCGAGAATTTTTTCAGGAAATTTACTCCTAGCCTTTAGTTTAAATTTGTTTAGGAGTAAGTAGGTAAATTTTTTGAAAATGTTAGGAAATGTCAGGAGGAGCTTGCTAATAGAAGCAAAAATGTTTGCAATCAAAAGTCCAAGTATACAAGCAGCTGAAAGACTTCCGTAATATCCAGGTAATCTAAGAGTTTATTTACTTATAACCATGATAAAGTGCATATAACTGTATGATTCTTAGTTGAATATTTTTATTTTGCCATTGTGCTAAAATAGATTTGGAATGGGCATACAGATGTACAGATATAATGACAGAGAAATGTTATGATGGATATGAGCAAAATAAAATGACCCTTTCTGCTATCACAGTGGTGGCATAAACACCACTGACATGATATAATTTGTATTTTATCAACATTAATAATATTCCTGCTTTCCCAAATTGTCTTGTTGGAATTTTTGGCACATTTGTGCAAATCAACTTAACCTTCTGCCATTTCCTAATGCAAGGTTTTTGTTTGGAATATACACATATTGAGATCCCCATCTTATGACAATATTTACAATTCTTTTATTATATACATATTAATTATTTGATATAATTTAGAAATATATTATGTGATCAGTACAGTGTAATTCCAACTGTTAACTGCCATTTATTTGGCTATATGATTTGATGCACATAAAGTTATATTTACATGGACCAGCTGTATATTTTTCTTTACTAGCAATGTTTTTTGTTATCATTTTAATGTATGGTTTATTAGTATCCTACTTTGTAACTGTGGATACAACCTAAACCCAAGTGGGAAACATGTTGAAATCATTATGATATTATGTACTTTAATGTACAGTGTTTATAATGTACAATTGATCGGATACACTAAGTGAGCTTAGTTGGAAGAGTGTAGGACTCTTAATCTAGGTTTTGTGGGTTTGATACCTGCCTATGCCAGCCTGGTTCATCTGTCTCAGTGTGTCATAGGGAAAAGGACTTAGCTCCAATTTTTTCAGCATGATATAGTGAATAATGTGTTGAAAGTAAAGAAAGTTGATACTGGGAAATGTGAAAAAGTCTGATGTAATGGTGTTTGCTGGAAAATGGCTTAAGCAGAATATTCTAAAGGATGAAACAGAAGAAGGAATCTTAACTATTTCATTTTAATAGATTTTAATTAAAAATTTTCTCTTTCCTGTTTAAAAGAAAACAACTATTTTGAAATTTAAAATTCCATTAATTTTGTAAAGATACATGGTCTGGGACCTGGCTCGTTACATTTAATACCTACAAGACTGAATTAATGCTAATATAAAAAAGGGCACCCAAACTATCCAGTATGTATACATAGCTGAAACAAATATACAAGAGGTTACTCATTACAAACATTGGGTATTATCTTGGCTAGTGATTCCTCATAGCACACACATATTCAGTATGGTTTTTTTTCTGGAAACACCTTGGAGGATTTTCAAAAATTTTAAAAAGTTTTAAATTAAAATCAGATTGATTGTCTTTGGAAAAAATGTACACAATTATTATACTTTATAAGTTTGGGGCAAAATGCAGTCTAAGTTTGTTGAACTTTGGACTTGTAATGACTTGATGGACAGAAGGATAATACATTAAGATATAAATGTACAAATCTGTTTAATAAATGAAAGAAATGTTCTTCGTTAGAAGATATGAAGATTTTAACACCAAGTTATTAGTGTGGGAGTGGCACCGATATTTTTGTTTGATCTTTTTATTTTTATTTGCATTCAGTATACAGACTGCTTCACTCAGCATACATTCCATGAATTCTGTATTATTCATAAGGAAATGCTACCTATGTATGTAAAGTTTTAATAAAATTTTGTTTTGAAAAATAATAGCTACAGCATCATAGCTTTTGAGTACTAATTCTATCTATTTTGTTATAAACTGGAGGGTCAGTATACAGCAGTAAGAGAGTGAGAGAGAGAGAGAGAGAGAGAGAGAGAGAGAGAGAGGGTACACAAATTGTGGGGGCAGAATGTTTGCAGCTTAAAAATACTTCTAATAATCATTTTAGAATAGACACAGATCTAGATGTACA
The DNA here is from genome assembly GCA_016617855.1 of Megalonaias nervosa. Lineage (NCBI taxonomy): Eukaryota > Metazoa > Mollusca > Bivalvia > Unionida > Unionidae > Megalonaias > Megalonaias nervosa. The sequence goes on from JAECUM010026654.1 coordinate 3,262, forward strand.
TGGCTATGCTTGATGTACTTGCTTGAAAAAATTCAAGTAATATGGTTTTGAGTATAAGTTTTTCCTCCTTTTTGAGTGCTTATAGTAAACTGCAAGTTCCATTCTGTTAAATATTATACACTTTTACAGGTGTAGGGGAGCCATTCTCATGAAATTATTGATTATATTTACACCTTTATTTCCATCTTCTCTAAACTATCGCTGACTCAGAACTACAAGCTCTGATACTTGAAGACCATGTAACTAAGGCAGGTGCTCAGATAATTAACAGAGATTGATGTATCCCTGGACGACCAGGACCAGTAAATCTGTTCACTAACACAGATAAGAGATAGCACTGATTGACTGTTATTAAGATGGGCTTTAGAACACTTGCATTTAGAGCTGAAGTAAAACAACTGCACATCAAATCTATCTTCACTAATTAATTCCCATGGGTCAGTGTTGGAACCTTGCTGCCTGAAAAGTTAACCACTTCCTTTTGAATAGAGTATCTCTCTGAATGTAGAATGAATATGGTCAGTTTTCCATGCAGTGTATTAATTATAATGAAATAAAAATAAAAGGTAGTCTGTAGAAGCCATTGTGAAGCAGAAAATAACTGATAAGACATGGCATAAAAGAACTTTCTTTTCTATGATATCAAAGTAGGTAATATAATGAGTTGATAAAAATCAGAGGTAAAGTTTGCTTTCCTTGTGATTTTAAGTAAGTGTTCTGAAAGTCTCCTTCAGCAGCTATTATATTATCAACCCCTAGAAGCAAGATTTTAATGGATGATTTTTTTTCTTCTTTTTGTTGGCTTTGTAAGCACTTTTTGACACATTATTGGCTATATCATGCTAAGGAAATGTGAGTGAAATACTTTTTCCAAGGACACACCAAAGCAGTTGGTCCAGTTCTGGCCTGAGTAAGTATCAAAGTGTGAATTTTAGGATTAAGAGTATGATTCCCTGTCAACTGAGCTGCTGCAACTTCCTTTACAGGTGAAAGTACATACATACATACATACATACATACATACATACATACATACATACATGCATACATACATACATATTCCCATGCACATTTAAAATAAACATATACAGTCAGTAATGATGTAGATAGAATATTGTGAATATTTTGGGCTTGGAATTTTAAAATAGCAGTTCAAGTACAAATGTTAACAAATGTGTACAATAAATGCAAGGAGGTTGTAATGGCCTGAACATCTAATTGGGTCACTTACATATCAATACATATACATTTATTTATATTTTACTTGTCTTTCCCAAATATGTTTGCTTAATTGCGAGAAGAAGATTGTTTTTATTCTCCAAAAAAGTCTGAAAAGTCTACACCCAAGTGACCTACACAGTTACACAGGAACAGCTGCAGAATCACATAGCAACACATTTGTCTTTGTGGCAATTATAGTCAGTTGGATTCCAGCAAACTGACACTGATAGTGCTGAAGTATTGCGCCTTCATGTCCTAGAGTCCAGTAACCGGGTCTCTCATAAAGGCAAACTGATATCAGTTGTCTGGTCATTTCTGAAACTTCATCCTCAGAGAAGTGAGACTGTAGGGCAAAATGGAGCCCAAACATAAGTGGGAGATAAAAGACAGTTGCTTTTGTTTCCAAAGACATCTTTGTTTTGATGACAGAAAAGAAAACACTACAGATATCTGCAGCAGAAGTCAGACAACATGTGAAGGTATATTTTCCATATTATGATATTTGAATCAATTGATTTAATAGTTTCTTTTAATCTGATAGCTAGGTTTTGGGGTTTTTTTTATGACCTTTACATAAAGTAATTTCCAAAAATACAAAGGAAATCAAACAGGTTAACATAAATTAGTGAATTACTTTCTTTTAAATGAAGATGAATAATTTATATTAGATTTTCCAAGTCATATTCATTTAGCATTTTTAAACTTAATTCTAAACAGTATATTTGATTAGCAATATCAATTATGTATGTAAAATGTATTGACTAGAACTGGGCTGCAAATCTTGCTTAAAATCAATAAAGCCCCTATAGACAAAAATAAATATGCTTTCATAGCATTTTAAATATGAATTTGCTGTATTGTGACAGTAGTAACACAATAAGAGGCCAAAGTGGACCTCTTACCACTCATTTTTCTTACTTTAGTCTAAAAGACAAATAATAGCATATTCTGGGTAATGTGACTTGAATGATATTCTCCATTTGATAATTATGACAGCCACACAGTTGCAAGAGTGGTTTTTAGTAACCCAATCTTGGTAGAACATTCATTGTACATGTAATGTGAAACACTCCTACCACATTTTTATTCACATTGGAAGTATTTGAGGAGAATTAAGTAAACAAAAATCTCTTACATATGCTATGAATACTGGATATTGATAGAGTGATTACATTGGCACAACTTTTATAGAAATTGTTCTTAAGTAAATTCCTGGAAAACTGGTGGATTAGTGTTAGAAATATCACAATTAAATTTTCCATCATGTTGCCATATAAAGCAGAAACCCATATGTTTCCAACTCTTGTAATCCCGTTGACTATACATGATATTATTTAATCTCGACGAAATATATTCCGTTAAGAATATGTGTGTATGTACTAGAAATGTGTAAGTTGTTCACTTGTACCTTTTCTATATTATAGAATCCAGATATGTATTACTAAAATGTGTTTTAAGGGACCATTTATCCTGTCTTGTATGCTTTAAAGTGTATGTTTCTCAGAAGTCACATACTTGATATTATCTTCACAGTTGGTATGCAGCTGGTTTTCATATTAGTAGTAACCAATTAATTTTTATTTCCTGTTTCATTGCAGGAAGGAGAGGGATCAAGAGCTGTCATTGGTAGAATATAACAACAAACAATTTTATCTGGGCATTTTTTTCAGAAGAAACCACCTTTACATTTTGTGAAGCACCAACAGGAAAAGTGCAAAACAATGACTTAATATACAACACCAGAAAAATGGCACTAAAAATCTTGATACAAATGACAAAAAGATATACATATAGGTTATCTATTATGTATCTTTTCTGGACATGTCACAGTAGGTACAATATTTATGAGAAACATTTTAACAAAGAGAAAGTAGAAACTGAAATGAGAAATTATTTAAAGTAAGAATAACAGTCTTGTGACTTATCCCATAAATGGCCATTGACATATGACACAAAACTCTGTAGAATGGCTATTAACCGTATGACACAAAGCAAATTAGATTCGTAATATTTGATTGATTTACTTTCCTTTTTACAGTTTGGTTCTTGCAAGACATCACTGTTTTGAACAATACTTAAGAACTTTTTCAATCTTTAACACTAAAATTTCTAAAATCAAGACATAATCTATATAGGAATTTTTTATATTTTGTCAAGACAGTATTTTGACACTTGCTGTAGTTGGGGCCCGAAGTGGCCGAGTGGTCTAAAACGCTTACCGTTACGGATCATTGCCATCTCACCTATATCTGCGTGGGTTCAAGTCTCGGGTTCGGCAAATGTGGGTACGTGAGAAAGATTGTCAGTAGCTTCTCTTGGGTCGGTGGTTCTTTCCGGGGTTTCCCGGGTTCTTCCTCCACCATTTATACTGGCTGCCATGTATAGCCTATCTTGTGCTGAAAAATGGCGCTTAACCCTATAACAACAACAACAATAACATCAACTTGCTGTAGTTTGCTTCCTTACAAACATTGGATTTCACAATGGTAACCATTACTGTCAACAGCAATGAACATTATTCAGTTTAGAGTGACACAATGCTTAGGTATCTCACTCTGCTTTGATCATGCAACGAAGGCTTATCATGGTCTTGAGTATGACACACTTGATGTACAAATGACATCTTTCTTGTATCCAGGATCACGATGATTTCCAATCTATGCTAGGCTGATCCCAACATTAGAGTGTATTCTGGGCTCATCTCAGCTTATCTATGTCTGGCTGATCCCAGCATGAAGAAAGTAATCTGATTTTAAATTACATGCATCATAATCACCTGAGCTGACCCCAACTAGGTAATATAGAAATATTCTCACATTCATATGTGCATGGGTGTATTTTCCACTTTAGAAAACCAGTGCAAGATTGCTTGCTCATGCTTCAAGCCTGACCTGTATCGTGGCTTCTCAATATATTGACAATTTACTGGGAGCATAGTGAACACAAAATATCAAACACTTGTTTGCATCGTCACTTGAAATCTTTTCTCCAATAATCAAATTAGACATTATTTGCAACATATTTACATATTAAACAGAGCAGTGGTTTAAGTCCCACAAACATGTTTCACACTGATCGACCTAGATACAAGAACAGCATCTATATTCCAATTCTGAGTTGATAAAACTGTTGTTGTAATTGATCTTTGTTTAAAAACTTTATATTCTCAGTATTGTTCTGAAGTTTAAATCAATTCTTGCTCAAAGTTGAATCGAGAACAATGTTGTTATTATTTGTCTGTCTTGATTAATCTTATCAATAAAAGTGGACTTGAACTTGTGATCGGTTGTTATTTGTATCATTGCACAAGCTATATTCAGTACACAATTCAGACACTATGTATTGCAATTACTATAGCCATTTTAACTACTGGTACTGTTCTTTGAAAGCTGAAATGTTTTTAAATGTCGCTGAAAGTTACACTGAATATTTCAGTGTAAATCTAACTTTTTATGCTCTTTGTTAAGGTGAGGAAATTTTGAGTGGTTGTTTTGCAGCTTGAAAGTTACATCAGTACTTACAAGATGCATTTTTGACCTGGACTACCTTTTTAGCACAGAAATGCGGGAAAATGAATGAATCATTTTGCTTTAGTTTAGGATAGAAAATTCCATCCTTGGGATTTCAAATTTGCATTAAACACTCAGCACCTCCTTGCGTATGAATTAAAATTCTAAGCTTCAAATGGAATTTTACACAAAGTCATATGATGGGTTCTATCATTACTACATTGAGCATGGAGATCAGCAATGTTGACTTGGGAAGGTAGTCACAGTTGATAAATCAGTAAAGTAATATTACTATGTGTGTGTAATTTGCACTTTTAATGTAGATTTAATAATTTTTCAGTCATATTGCAATGATGTCTGTGTGGCAGTTTATAATGATGTCTAGTACTGGGGCATCATGCCGCAGACATGTAACATGATATCCCACCCAGTCACATTATTCTGGCACCCGGTCGACCAGTCTTAACACTAATCTCTTAATGCCAAGCGCCTGGCAAGGTAACTGTTAGTACAAATTTTAGAAATATCTGGTATGCTTCATCCAGGGTTTGAACCTGTGACCTCCCACATTTGAGGTGAATCGTGTATCCACTTAGGCCACCTGAATGGTAATACTACTATGAAGAAGGGATTTGCAAGTAGTAATGACATTTAATATTAAATAAAATGTAGTGTCCTATAAGAAAGAGAGCAGTGAATTTTCTTTTATATTCTGGTGGCAGTGTGAGACATAGCTGTAATAATCTTACTAGATCATATTTTTTAAATGACAAAATGCATGTTAGACTGTTACAATGGAAATAGAGTAATGTTACTACATGGGTTTGGGGATAGCAGGAGAGCTATGTAATATTGTTACTACATCAATTGTAGTATTGTTACTACATCAGGTCTTGGAGATCACAAAGTCAGTGCCTGGAAATATGGTAATGTTACTACATGTACATGGGTTGGTGGGTTCACTATGTAGTATTGCTACTACATCAGGTTTTGGAGCTCAAAATATCAGTGCCTGGAAATATGTTAATATTACTTCATGGGTTTGGGGGATAGCTATGTAGTATTGTTACTACATTAAGTTTTTGGAGATCACAAAATCAGTGCTTAGAAATAGGGTAATGTTACTACATGGGTTTTGGGGGATGGCTGTGATGGCTATATAGTATTGTTACTACATCAAGTTTTGGAGGTCACAAATCAGTGCCTGGACATAGGGTAATGTTATTACATGGGTTTAGGTGATAGCATTAGAGCTAAGTAGTATTGTTACTATATCATTTGTAGTATTGTTACTGCATCAGGTTTTGGAGATCACAAAATCAGTGCCTGGGCATAGGGTAATGTTACTATATGGGTTTGGGGGGATAGCTATGTAGTATTGTTACTACATTAGTTGTAGTATTGTGACTACATCAGGTTCTGGAGATCACAAAATCAGTGCTGGGAAATAAGGTAATATTACTATATTGGTTTAGGGGGATAGCTATGTAGTAGTGTTACTACATCAGGTTTTGGAGATCACAAAATTAGTGCCTGGACATAGGGTAATGTTACTACATGGGTTTCAGGGGGATAGCTTTGTAGTATTGTTACTACATCAGTTGTAGTACTGTTACTAAATCAGGTTTTGGAGATCACAAAATCAGTGCCTGGATATAGAGTAATGTTACTACATGGGTTTCGGAATTAACAATGTAGTATTGTTACTATAGTCAAATTTCATTAAAAAGAACAAGCAAGCAATTCCTTTATTATTTATAATCTTTCTGACACCAACATATATCTCATAAATTCTTTGAACGACCATTAACCGTCTCATCTGCTGTCTGTTGTTTATTTCCGATTCATGCAATTTAAGAGTATATATTGAGCTATATAAGCTCACGTTGAATCATGAAAATAGAGCAAATCTTGCAGAAAGTATTGCACATCTTACTATATTGTTTTCATTTAAATCAAAAAGAAGTAGAGAAATAGTGACTTTATATTTTGCATATTTACTCAGTAAATATGTTTGGTTGTAAACGCATCTTTTCTACGTTAATAAGTACTTGTTATATTGTCCTTTTATCGAATTTTCTTTCACACACATAGCAGTTGAAGTATACGACAATTCTACTGGATTGCTTATTTTCCAGACAAAATGATTGCTTATGTCATAAGACTATGTGATGGATCTCAGTTTATAAGCTTCAAGAGAAATGTAGATTGTACTGTAATTCTTTTTCCAATTTATTAAATTGGAAAAATAAATATGGTAGATATTTCCTGACCAAATGCAGCCATCTAATGACAGATAATAAACGGCACGTTTTGTTCTCAAGCCAGTTAAAAATGTTACTGTATGAGCTTTTGTACTTTTCTAGATTATTTAGCTTGTCACAAATGTTATATAGCACGTTACAATATGTCCAAGGAAGGCTCTTCAACACATATATATCTTTAGATACCAGGTAGAGCATAAATGTTTTCTCGTCTTCAGCAAGACATATCATAGATTTTGCAAGCTCCTGAACCGTAAAGAAATCAGCGCTGTTAATGTGTGACATTCGGTACAAAATTGCCTTAGAATACCCTCGCTGGACAGTAATCAAATCCAGCTAAAAGGATTGGAATAACTTATCAGTCATATAGTCCCTGAGAAGGAAATTTTCGTAGCTCAAGTAAAATTTCTAATATTTTCCAATATTACCTTTGCATTCAGTACAATCGTTGGTACAACAATTTCCACTGGAACATATTTATTCAATGGACGATCAAAATCAGGTCGTCCGCTTACAGCATTGCAAATTCTTAATATCCATGTTACGATATTTGTCTTAGAGCGAAAGATAGACCCATAGTTACGGTCAGGTGGATTGTGATCTCTCAATAAAGCGTCTATGCATGAGGTATATCAGAGTCTAGTTGGCAGTTCATCTTCCAGTTGAAACCACACCTCCAGTCGCTTCTTTTGCAACAGTTCTTATAATAACTAACGGGACTCTCCAGACCATAAAAGATCCATACCTAATTAGGATCACGTTCTGGTGGTGCAAGCAGTGGATTTTAAAAATTGGACGCAGTTGCATTGAATACTATAGCATCAGCTTCCTCCAGAAGGGATCTGTTATTCCTAATAACGCAGTTGTTGTAATAAAATCTATTTATGTTTAGCATGCAAATGTCTTCTTTTCACCGAACCATGAATATCTGTTGTATCAGGTAATCTTTAATAATGTACTCGTTTCATTGTTTTCATACAGTGGTTCCACATCATTAAATAGTTGAGGTGAATCCACCAACTTTATAGATTTGCTTGAATATAGAAGAAAAATATAAAGTAAATTATTCTGTAATTTGGTGATAATTTGTCCACACATTATCAATACATGAAAAATGCAGTGATATTTTTGTTGCATTTACCTTACAATGCAAAATCTTTCCTTTCTGCCTGAGGTTAAGTTGCTTTATTTCGTCATTAAAAACTAATCGACATTTTTATCGTTTGCTATTGATCATTAGCTATCAAAAATTGTTGTAGCATTACAAATATCGAGATATCTACGTGATGTTCCTCACATATATGAAAGTTGAAAGTGATGTATAAAGCGTGTACAGATTACCAGCGTTGCACTAAACATGATATCATTCATATATATAGGGCGATATTAGCCAGTATTGCCTGGTTGTATCGTATACACCTTTAATTTGCAATCCTATATGTAAGTGGTGTATGGTATGTACTTAGTCATAAAATGGAAAAATAAATGAGCACCATTAGCATGAAAACAATATTATTTATTGTGCAACAAATGACCAAATCGTTTTACAGACATGATTTGAGCAGATAAATGCTGCTCTCATTCATGCACTTTAAGCAACTTGGCCATTACGTGCAAATATAATGTTTCATATGAGTATATGATAGTGTAGGTACCTTTCATTTCCTGAAGACCAATAAAGGTGTGAAATCGTAAAAGGATATTACACCTTTATACGATAAAATACGGATATTTAGACATGTCTTATATCATGTCTGGAAATAACTAAAACCACTGCAGATTTACATTTAAAATTACAAGGATATTATTACGTCGCTATGTTTAAAACATTGAACCATTCCAATGCAATCGAGATTTCATGCTTCTATAATCCTTATACATTCGACATTTTATTTTGTGTGTGTGTGTGTGTTATATAACTTTGAGTATATTGTTATTTTATTTCTGATTATGGGTCTTGAATAATTTCTTGATACATTATTTTCACATACTTCTAATGTTTATTGACTATTTAAAGGCCTGCATAACTGTGATCCAATTTTTTTGGCAGTATTCTAAGCAGGTTTTATAACGATACAATTTCAATATGAATACAGTTTGGAAAAGAAATCCCTAATTAGGGAATAATTTCTTGATACATTATTTGTTAATGCCCCATTTACATGCCATGCTTCTAATATGTGCTGAATGTGTATAGCAAAGGCCTACATAACTGTGATCAAACTTGTTTGGCAGTACTCTAAGCAGTTTTCATCATGATAAAATGTCAATATGAATACATTTTGGAAAGTATATTACGTAGGAAGCCAAGACTTCCTTAACAATGGTCTTGAGTGATCCTATATTTTGACAGCTCTTGTTTCTCTTACATTGATTACCATCTTCACTGTCCTCTGTAGAAGGTTGTATAATATAATAATTCAGAATAATTATTCACCTGATTACAATCATAAAAAACTTCATAATAAATAAAGAAAGAAACAAATAAAACAAGCAAACACTAATATATACAAATAATGAAAGCAGTAGGGAAAACATGCAACGTGACCTCATCTGGAGAACGGTAATAATTGGCCGTAGACATAACTTAGCGCATACAAATTGACATGTAGTACGACTATCATAACACAGTTCGTTTATGCTATAAAACAGAAAACTACAATATTTACATAGAGTTACAACATGTAACAGTAACGTTAATGAAATATTTGCCTTGTTAGTGATTTGGATTATTTTCCCGATTTATATTTGTCTAGACAATTTCATATTTGATTTTTAATGTTTTCGTGTCTTATCCCAGATTAAAGGATTCAACCAAATTATCTGTACAATTTATCCACATTTATACTACATACTTGAGCAATAATTATATATCAACTTCATTGCAATAGAATAAGTCACATTGTAAACGAGAATAAAATGATAATGATATTATTATTATTATTATTATTATTATTATTATTATTGCGATAGAAGAAAGAGATGATGTCGAGTATGATGATGATGATAACGATGATGATTATGACTATGATGAGAAATATTTTCTCGTTTGTTCTTTTGAATCTCTTTGGATTGTTATCTTTCCATCGATTGGTGTTGTACAGGGCTTCGATAGTTAAGACTTCATAAATGTGGCATATAAAGTAAAATATTTTCTAATACAACCTTCATATACAAGCTGAAATTATCAGATTTGATATACCGCAATTATTGTAAATTATTACTTATCATTATATAATATGTATTGTAATAAATTTGTAGTATGCGCATTTGGTTATAGCACCCCGTTTTAGGAATTCTTAGATTTGAGTGATTTTACTTGTTTGATCATTGGAATTCGGTGCAATGGAAATATTCCTTAGCCCGAAATAATTAGCCAGTTAGTAGGAACCAACGTCACGGAGTGAAGTGTTAGTGAGTTTCCATGATGACATGGTTCACTTGTAGAGAATTCAGGTCAAAACCGCATGAACTGTCCCTGAATAATGTAGTCCCCATTTAAAACTAGTGGTGTACATTGGTGGTGTGACTGCAATGGCAGTATTTACGGTGGGAGACCGGTAAATTACACAGTGGAATAAACAAGAAGGGACTTGACAGATAATATCGCCATGGTGGCAAATGCGATGCAGTTGTACTGTCGTAATTATTCTTATTGTCAAGCAAGGGATGGAGAGTTTAAAGAGTTATATGTGTTTGTGCGGTACGATCTATTGACTACTCTATTAAATTTATATTCGTTGCAATTAAAGGTATTTACGTCCGATTTAAGACGATGAAATCATTCTAATAACAGGTACAATTTTAATTAAAATTACGTGCAGGTTGTAGAAGGTTGATGCACCTTTACAGAAAGTAATTTCTGTAAATTAATTTTGTCTCCCCAGCCGACAGCGTAGCCAGCCTCGACCGATGTTCTTGCATGTTTATTATTTTCATTGCAAACCGTTTTGTTTCAAATATTGTGCCGGATCATTTGGATAGGTATATTAAAACGCATCATTCAATGCATGTATCTAAACGGAGTAATAAGCTTTAATGGCTTACATTTGCAGTTGTTGTTTTCTTTGATAAGAACTTGCAATAATCTGAATCTTAAAGCTTATGTTTGTTCATATTAATTAGGGAAAAATCTACTTAAAATACTTAAATGGATAACAATTTAAATTTAGTTTTTACAAGATTAATCCCTTTCATTTCAGGCAAATCGTCTAATAAATTTTAGAGAGCATATTGTTAAAGTCAGAAATATCCTTCTCCTGAGAAACAGCCAAGAAACAGTTGTTTCTCACTGCAGCAGCAATACCACCGACACCAAAAATGTCATTAGCAAAATATATTTGCACCAGTTTTCAATGTAAAGGTTCCCCTTTACTGACTCACATCAAGAACCTCTATGCAGTCTGCACTTATAACATGCGACGATGGATGGGCTGTAGGGTCTTAGCTATATATAACCTAGGTACGGATGCTGCAATTATATGCAATGGTTTTTCTTTCTTCTCCACTTGCGACTGCAACTAATTACTGACACATTCATTTGCATATATATATATATATATATATATATATATATATATATATATATATATATATATATATATATATATATATATATATAATTAGTATTGTTATCATCATTTATGTCATTACTTTTAATAGCATTATTCACAGCACAATTATTATTATTATTATTATTATTATTATTATTATTAGCAGTAGTAGTAGTAGTAGTAGTAGTAGTAGTAGTAGTATAATTACAATATAGTGGTAATTATCTTTCCCAGCTATTTTTCCTGCTTCCCATCTGTTCTAACAAATTGGGACTCCTGTAAAATACAACTCCCAATGGAATTTTAGTTTAGAAAATAATGCAGATTACATGTACAGATGTAAATGAGGCTTCTTTATTATTATTCGTATTAATTTGAGTTCCTGCCTGATAAGGATTTTAAAACATTGGCTACTTGTAATACCTCCTTTTACATCTGAGCGTCACAAATAAACTAAACAAATATACAGTGTAATTGTCCTGTATTTATTTGTATATGGCACCTTAAACTCAATTATGCCAGTCTGACTACAGCGTATGCATAATAATTGCAATTTCTAGACAATATTACAAGTCACCGACAGCCATATACCTGCATAATTCATGTCTCATTCCAAGTGTAACTGTTAGAAATCTTTAGGTGAACTTCATCGCATACAATGTATGTAAAGACTAGGATAATAACGTTATTTATTACGGTTAATTTATTACGGATGTTATAACTAAAACATGTCATTTCATTACGGCAGCATGTACATAAATAAGCTCTCTTGAAGTGCTAATTAAGTGACAGTTATTAGGGTTCTAAACAAAATGAAAGTCTAGGCAAAAGACTAGGAGACTTGTATAAAGCTAAACAACCCAAAATCTTGATTTCGTCTTTGAACAGTTATTGGGGTTCTTAACAAAATTAAAGTCCATCCGTCTTGCATATTTAACTAAGGTATGTGGGCACAAATATACTAGTAGAGTTGTAGAAAGCTAAACAACTCGAAATCTTGATTTGCTCTTTGAAAACAGTATACATATTACCGTCATTGAATCATATATTAGTGTAAGCCAATATTTCAGAGCCAAAGTAAAAATCTCAAAGTATTTTTTTGTTACCTATTATTCATAAATATAATATGATGATCATTAATTTATTTTGAATGAGGACCTACTTCAAATGAAATGTTGCCATGACAATAACTCATAGTGGGAGTTTAGTATCATCTGGTTTAATTTACGAGTGACTTAAATATATCTCGACAAATAAAAAAAGTTTTGCACGAAAACTGTGCAATATATTCCGAATTGACTAGTGTTTGTATGAAAAACTGGAAAATATTTTTAGAGGTTGTCATACGGTTGCATCGATGCAATCTAATCAAGGGACGTTAATGAAACATTTTGAAAGCATATGCTTCTTTACGAAAACTCAAAATTTGTATTTACATCCATGTAATATATTTAGTGCAAAACGGTAGTAAACAATTTTATATCATAGCTGGGAAGGAAGCTAATAAATTGGAAGGAAACCTATAACAAGATTTATACAAAATGGATGTTATATTGTGTTACATTACTATACAATTTTGGGGCGGAAATATTTGGGGATTTAAATGCGGAACGTATATATTACGCAGTTTTGTGTAATACCTTATCAGTGAATTTGTGTTCCTTGTTTGAACACATGGGATGGATTAGAACAATCTTCTTTTATTGAAAAGTAATATTGCAAACATGGAAGACTAGATGTTTCTTTGCAATACTACTACAACCACTACTACTACTATTACTACTACAACAACTATTACTATTGTTGTTTATATTATCCAATGTTAATATTTTTCCCACTACAAATAGCAACACACTTTAAGTTCTATAACACATCTTACATTCGAATTATTTCAGATTTACCCATTATGATGACATCAAGGATGCCAGTTTCAGTAATCGTTTTTCCACATTTACCACACAAATTTGAACAGTTAAAAAATGAAGATTTCCTTTCCTCATGGTGATATATTCCAAAGAGGCGTAAAATGAGCAAAACAACTGCAAGAAATTAAATCTATTGATGTTGTTCACAACCAAATCAGTGACAATCTATTGTGAATATTGAAACAGCAACATGGGACGATAAACAAATAATTTCTAATGGAAGTAGGAAGCTCAATTGTTTTCAACCGTAAGCATGTTAAAAACCTTGGCCCATTATTTCAGATAAATTAATTAGCTGGTTATGATTCATTTTGTCCATATTTCATGCATCATTTATTTGCAAAGATACATGTTATTTGTCCATATCCTTGTATATCGAAAATGCTGTTTTGATAAAGAAATGTGTAATTTTATAGTTATCATTTGTATTTCTTTCTCAGTAAAAGTCTGGTTTCTTACATAAACATTATGGTGCTTTTTTATTTGCATATAATGTTTTAATTAATATTTGTGCATAGAAAACGATTTACACATGTACAAATTGAACTATATCCTTATCGGGAACATTTACCAACAAAATGTGTAAGAAAATAAAGTTTTGCCTTCACTATTTCCGTGCTTTAGCTTTCTGTGAATTGTTAAAAATCACTTTCGTACACATGTTTTGGGTACTCTTTTAGGTTGTTTTGATAACTTCATAACATAAAGCAAATTCTTTTCCTTTTCTGTCTGGCCACAACAGTGGTCTAAATGGTTTCATTGGCCGCCTAGGATATGCGAGGTACCGGATTCGAACCCCGGTAGAGTCATACCAAAGGCTTATAAAATTGGTACTAGCAGCTGCCTCGGATGGCGCTCAGCATTATGAGGTAGTACTAGGACTGTTCAGCGTGGTGTCAGGATAATATGACTGGGTGGGACATGATCCTACATGCCTGCTGCAAGATGTCACAGTCCTAGACATCACAATAAACTGCCATACTAAATCGTAGCGAGATTAATAAAATCATTAAATCTATGGTAAAAATCTAAATCACACACGCAAACCCTTTTCCTTCCTGTCGAGAAATATTGAGGTAATGTCTATTCGAAAGCGCTTGAACCTTAAGCAGTTGATATGAGAAAGTATGTGAAGCAAATAATGATGATTGATGTTGTATTTACTCACATGGCATTTTGTGTGTTTATTATATTCTAAATGGTAGTAAAAGTATGTTTTTTTGGACCGTGTAGATAATATTTATGACCAGTCATCTATGGACTTATAAGCGCTTATTCAGAAATCTTTCGTTTTGACATTTGTTGTTCCTATGTACATCGACTATTGCATTGCATTTATCTTATTACTTTGTGAACTTTCTCTCCATTTATCGAGTCTTCTTCTATTTAAAATGTCAAATGTTGTTTGTTTCAAGATACAGGCAGTCACCATAGGAAAATAAGTTGTTATTCATAGTGATCTTATTAATACTGTGGGCAAAACCGAACAGCATTTGGACGCGGTTGTTATATATTCCGTATTGTAACATAGTAACTAAAACAACACGAGGTTATTATGCATATCCATCCTTAAGTTAAAAAATGATCTCTTTGCTTTGGTTTACATAATTTTAAAAGAAAATAAATTATCAATTTGAATAAATGGCCTAGTTACCAATTAATCGCACATATATAAGACGTGAGCTGCTATGACAACATAATGGATTATGATACGTCTGCTGACGTTATGTTACACAGGTACGCACAAATAGGGTTCTTCAGGCAAACACATTTAACAATACCCCAAAAGGCGCTTGAGAATTCCTATGTGACGAAAGTATGGCGTCATATCTTTCAATGCCTTGTAGAAGAGGAAGTTACCGAAGAGGAGGTAGAAATACTCAAAATATGGTCCTGACATCGTGAAACGTGTCAATCTCAATAAAACTAGAATATTTGTCCAGATCAGATCATAAAACTCAACTGATTCCGAAATGGTTGTCACAGATATGTTTCTGTAAATACTTCTCACAAAATCTTCTCTCTCTCTCTCTCTCTCTCTCTCTCTCTAACATACCTACCTCACAATGCTCAAAAAAAACCCAAACAAACTTATTCAACGAGTTCAGAGTACATTATTTGTATTTACATTTATATTGCAAAGTATGAATTATAGAATCTACATAGTGAACTTAATTTCGTTACGCTGATATTGACACATGGTAAGGATGGCTACACGCTCGAATTGCCTGGATGTCATTTCACATCTGAGTGACGAGAAAGGAGAACGATTTGCTTATAAAATAACCCCTTGTCAATTTTGACCATCTTTGTTTTGACAATAAAGCTGTTGTATGGTAACCTGACTTAATTGATTGCTTTGTACTTGCGTTAGAAAATGATGGACACACGCGTGGAATACCAGTATATTATTTTACATGTAAGCGCTAGCAGAGAAGTAGCCACCTGGAAAGGAATTCATTGCATGTCTTCCATTAACGCAACGAAAGGAATTAATGGAAAGAAAACTTCTAGCTAATATTTTGGTTTCACATCGGCACAGAATGGTTAATAAACTTCATTTTACGTCTAACCATTACCAAATGACAAATGACGGATTAGCACATTCTAATTGTGAAGATGTGAAAGGAAGAACTAAGATTGTAATTCACAAAAATTGTACACGATTATTGTTTTGGTGGAAGATGTATGTATCATTTAATGCCCGCTTATTCGAGTCATAAGAAATAGAATTATAATACATCCTTTTTACATTCTGCGGGACCAAGTGATAATATATTCTGATTTCTAATATATTTACCATAATCTACTTCGACATAAAACTAGTAGGCTAATAGCATAGCATTCAAATATCTGCCTTATCTTCATCTATACTGTACATTATGAACACACACACACACACACACACACACACACACACACACACACACACACAAACATAACATTGAACTTCATTCTTTATAACACTAACATAATGACAACGATGCAAGCGAGTATAACATTTTTGTCTGCTTTTCCATGAACAATGAGAGAATAACAAAAAAGTTGACCACGTTGTATATCAATGTGCTAGCACAGTTTACAGGTATCAGTATAAAAGCACTTTATCCGTATCTAGGATAACTTACTGACAATGGTGCAATTGTGAGTACAACAGAAAATAGGATTCCTTTTTTATAACAATTTGTCAAGAAATTCACGTAAGCACCGTTAAAGCGTTCCGCTATACTTGCAAATCATCTTAGTGAACACATTGCGCTACTAATTAATATAATGTTTAAGTTCTATTCACAAATGCATCGCTGTCAACATGAAGGTATCAAAGTTACTCCTTCAAAAACACATTTCTATAATTGTAATGATGTTAATGCGAAATTTAAAAACGTCTTGCACTCACAATCACTCCTCTGTATGCACAACATATTAGCTTATACTTTTCTAACTCAACGTGATGACAATAATGTAAGTGTGCTTAAAGCGGAAACAAACGTATTAATTTAGCCATGATCTTGTCAAGAGTTATCCAGTTGTGAGTATTCCACGTCACACTTGGCATCATCTTGCTGACATTGATGCAATTGTATGGGTGAAAGAACATTTTTTCTCGAGTCACAATACCTTATCCCACTTGCCAGCAACAGCCTGACAAGAATGCCCCTGCAGCAGAATATGTTTTCTGCTATCTTATGGGAACTATACCAGTGATTAATTTTACGGTACAAACACGTTGTCTTTCTCGCTACCACTTGTCAATCATAATACATTTGTGCCATTAGCAAGATATTGCAGAATGATTTGTATCATAGATTTTAAATGATTCAATAGTGTGGATAACAAATTGCGCTGTTAATTTTTTTACAATGATGGGGATGTGCCTTTAAGAGAACATAAGAACTCTTTTCAAATGAACATAAGGAAAATGCTATCATTTTATGGATAGGTTGTCCTGTTCAACAAGATAATGCGAGTCGGGTAAGTTGTTATGCCATATGCAAAGCTGCATTAATGTCGTAGTATAAACACTGGACAAAATATTCCATCGCACCCAGAAATGTATATTTTATGTGCAAGACACTCATGAATAAAAAAAACCCATTCACAAATAAGATATCAACATCGTCCCTCCACAACAATGAATTTTATATTCACCACACTCTGAGCATATTATTATGGAGATGCGTGCGGTTCACTAAATCATATGCCCTGACAAAGATCCTAATTCACAGCTAAATATCTGATTACATAGTTCGCAATCCACATCTTTCGAACGAACTCTTGACTCTCCGTCCCTTTCTGGTGACAGCACTGTGTTGGTCGGTAGCCAACTACTTTTATCTGAAGCGAACACGGTAAATGTATCGGAATTCCAAATATCAGTTATACAAGGTCAAACGGTACATTCATCAGAGACATTTAAAGTATTGATCAATTTCGAAAAGAACTGGTAAAGTAAACTAGTACTCACCCTTACAGCTGTAGTAAACTGTCTGTAAAGTAGACACTATCTGACAAGTTCTCGGTATCACAGTGTTCGCACATAACATAAGTGTCACGGAATAAGGCAAATAAATAATTTGGTAATGTCTTTGAACAATTTGAGTAATTGGTCTCTTAGACGCATACAGATTTACCTAGGGTAGTTCATATGTTTTGGTTGTTTTATAGTGACTGGGAAATACACGCATCTATCGTTGGTCCATCTCAGGCGAGATACCCATATAGCACAATGTGCACTGGTACTTTACCCCGTTCGTGTACATTTTCCTTTCTTGCATTTATAGGAGACACAGTGATCGTTTGGATCCTGTTAAGGAGTGTCAATACGCTTACGACTTACTACAGCCATAGGGGTACGTGATAAACAATGTACAAGTAAAATTTGTATTATAATACCTCGCATCAATATACCGTCTTTAATTTGCATTCACTATATTTAAAAGACTAGAAAATTATTGGTCTGTTATAATTCATCACTGAGGACTTTATTTTGACGTAAAATAATATGGTAGTATGTATTTGTGGATTTCCTCTCTGCATTTATTTTTTTTTTATGACCAGCTTGGTATATTTTTAGCTGGATGGATGGGTTGGAGGAACCAGAATTGTGACGGCAGGACCTGCAGTGTGGCAGCGTAGCCATTGAACTAAGTTCAACTGACAGTGTATCTATTACTACATGACTGGACGTGTAGGATAGGAATTTTAGATTCTGGAGAAGGACAAATAATAGTGATATGAGTTCCGAACTCTGAATAAAGACAGTATACACTGTGTTACGTTTACAAAGACATATGGTTGTATGAACCATTCGTATTTCTTGTACCATTTGATTCTGTGAATCATACTCATTTCATTATATCGTATAGTTATATATAGTTATGTGTATATATAACTCCAACTGGAGTTCCAAAACCAGGAAAGAAAGGGAATCTTACTGGATACGCCGCCTTAGAACGTTGAAACCACGCGGTTTAAGCCAAGGAGGCTAGAGAAGACAGCCATGCACAAATAAAACTATCTTTTGCAGCCGACACATTCTCCTTTAGAAAAATTCTCTAAATTTGCTTAATAGCCTACAGTTACGACTATAACAATGAAATATCCGGGATGTAATTTGAGTTTACAGAACTGTACACAAAATAACAGATGGCGTTATGGCTCATTGATTTCTACGTTAATATAAATATTTCCCAGTATCCGCAACAAATTGATATAAACTAATTGACACATAATACATTTAAAGGTGTAATTCTTGTAGAAACAGCAATGTAAAGTTTTGCAAACATTACGGTTCTTCTATTTTATTTGTTTGTCTTGTCTATGCTTTGTATATGCCTTTGAAAAAGACTCATTAAAAGTCGAAAGCGCTCAGTCTAATAAGATACTAGTTTTGCGCTGTTCGTTGTCAGTTTATTGCATATATATATATGTGTGTGTGTGTGTGTGTGTGTGTGTGTGTGAATCTGTGTTCTTTTCATAACATATTCAATGTGGTAGTCTTATGTTAGATGTAGAGGGTGGGATTTTGAGTCTATTCACTGTTTTGTCGTAAATATTTATTTTTCTTTTTATAAACTTCCATTCACTCACAATGCGCTGTGTCTTCACTCGGTCCAAAATTCCATTCAGTTACAACCCTCTTACAATATGCATCCTATTTTATTATTAAAAAAGCGTGAAAGACCCAGGGGTAAAGTACCGTTGCACATCATGAAATATGATTATTTCGCTGCAAAGTAACTATATAGAGATTCATCTATTACTCGGTCACTATTAAAACTATTCCAGGTAACGCTGTACGCGTCAACGACATAAATTACATATAATCTTAAAAATGCATCACAAATTATTCTCTTGCCTTATTCCGTGACAGGGCTTAATCCTTACTAAACGGACAAATGCACTATACATGCAACTAACCTACTCTAATGGCAGTTTAGCAAGTGAAAATAAGATAATATTATTAACCCAGGAATTGTACATTTGAAGCTCAAATTCAAATATATATAAAGGCGACTATTTCCTATATAAATTGTTTGCTAATTATTTGTAAATTGAACAAATTAAAATAGTGATGGAGAAGTATTAGATCTTGTTGTTTTGCTCAAACAGTTTGTTATTATTTTAAAACTACTTGGTACTAATTTGAGCTTTTTATAAATTAGTCAATTGGGTGGATAAAACCGTCTATACACACTAAAGAATTTGTTTACGATTTAAAACATTGCCTATTTTAAACGTAATCGAAATTTGGTGAAACTGTCGACTAGAGTTAAATAACATATTAGGTAACGGTTATGTTGAAGTTTACATTCATTAGGGTTTCAGTTGCTGAATATTTTAAAATACTTACTACTACAAACAATAAGGATACAAAGTAAGTAACTGGACAATGTAGATATACAACTCATCCAGGAGTAAGATCGCGGGTCCCAGCTGTCCAGAATGGTTATCTTTTACATATCCAGTTAAACGAAGCTGTTGTTTTTTTTCAATTAAAAAAAAAAAAAAAAAAAAGCAACAACAAAGCAGTTGTGCTTGTGACTCCGTGAAATATGTGTTTGGCAGGGTATGATACCTATGAAATAAGTATTGAAAATAAATACTTGTGAATGGTTAAGGTGGATCTATGCTCAGATTTGTAGTGTAGAAAAGAGATTTCCGTGGAAACAAATTCAAATTGGGTTTATTAAATATGTTTCCTGCATACATTGATCTTTGATTGCTTTCATGTCATTGTTGTAAATAGCTTTGGTGTGTTATTTTGGATATGATTGCTACGATTACTTCCTGCAGAAACTTGCTTAAAAGGATGCAGTGGTGATCCAAGCGGAAGATTGTTTGCATATGTGGATTATGAAGCAGTTGTGTGCAAAACATATCACTCTATAGCAGTTCATATCAATTTGTTGAGGAGGATACTAACTGGAAGAACAGAAAGCCTCAGTTGTGTGTCATTCATGTATAAATGATATAATTAAACCTGCAACAAGGACGATAGGTGTTACCAAATAGTGGTTCAAACAAACAGTTTAATCAATTTCAATAAAACAATTTCATTAATATCAGTATCGCCAGATATATACGTTTGTTTGCAAGTAGGCAGAGAGGTCTAGTCCGAAGACAAAGAATGGCTTTCCAACAATGTTACAAGATTTCCCATATCCAACAATTCTCCAGCAGTCTTCTAATTTCCAGCTGTTTACCAATAATTTTTTCTATACCGTATATAACACCCGGGGAAATTTTGAATATGAATACAGCAGGCTCATTCACAAGGGAACGACTCCTGAGAATCTGAAACCTTGATTCTTTGGATATGTATACAGCAACATGCAATAGATTTGTATAGTCATATCCTCAAGATAACACGACTTAAGTTTGTACTTCAATTGCAGATTTCAGATACTTACAGAAAGTATATACAATTGCAATAAATATATACTGATCAGACATTTATTCATCCGAGGGTTGGTCAAATAAAGTAATGGTAATAACTAACTATCTAAATAAATAAATAAATAAATACAAAAACAGCTAATTAATTAATTAAATAACAAAATATCAAAAGATTAAAGATTATTAACTTCAGGTAGTCAAAGTTTGTCTAAGACGATGCTAGGTGTCAACATGTTTAGAAGCATGGTGAAAAAGAGTTTTGTATAACCTACTGATTAACCAAAAATGGCTCTCTTAATCTGTCGTTTAAGTCATTTGATTTTAATTTTCTATTCTGAATTTCCTCGAGCATTTTAGCATGTCTTGTTAGCTCTTCGTCATGTCAAATTACAATACAATAACTTAGGCAAATAATTACTTCATGAAAATGCTGAAGCGTTAACAGTTAATGATTGTAGTAGTGTGCTGTGAGCACCATTTAACTATAGAAGATGCTCATGATGTCTGCAATATTGCGAACGAATATATAGAAACGGTAATACTATCTTTAACTTAGGTAAGTTAGAACAAATAAAATATTTTCCTTCTAAATAATATCTTGATCATTATTTATTATACCATCTAGAAATAGTATTATTTTATTTCCCCTTGTTTCTTCAGTACCAATTTCTTTTTTTTTTTTAAATATTTGTTGAGAAAGAAGATTGTATTATTCTTGAGCCACAAAAAGAAAAAATCATATTACTCATTTCACCTTTTTCTCTAGTAAAATGAGTTAAGGTTATTTTATTATACAACCTGTTATTATTAGTTCATATCCACTTGTGTCTTTTAAAGTCTTTCTCGAATTTTCTGTGTTGGAAATCGTTTATTAATTGCAAATTATCGATATATAACATTAAGTACAGCATATCTTATAATCTGTCTGAAGCCCATTAACGTTCATGGTGATAGAGTAATTAAACTCTTGGGTGCCTAATAATTGCATAACTTGTTGAAAATTTAAAAAGTTGACCCTTGATCAGAGTGGACAGATTTCGATAGCCCTAAAAGTGTAAAGAACGTTATCAAAGCTTTCAATATGGTTTTAGTGTTAATATCCCTCAAGGGACTTGGCTCCAGAAATCTCTGAGACACGCACATTATGGTCAGCAAGTATTGGTTACCTGACTTGGTCTTAGGTAAATGACCGACGCAGTCAACTATTGCTCTGCATGGTTTGACAAAAGCAGGAATAGGCAGCACAGGAGCCTTAGTTATCTTCTGACTGGGTGTTCCTACAATTGAACATGAGTGGCAAGATGTAGATTGTTTAGAAACATCATTTTTAAATTTCGGTAACAAGGCCAAAGTGATTCTAAATCTTGTGATAGGTCTTATTCGATTCCTAAATGATCTGCCGAAGGAGTTTCATGAGCTAGACTATAAATTCCATGTTGATATGACTTCGGAGCAACACTTTCATAGCTCACTGACCACATGTCACCAGCGAGTACCTCAGGACGTCTCCATGTTTGCATTAGGACTACTTTTTTCACAAAATAACAAACTGGCACATGTATGGCTTCAGCTTCACTATCAGCCTTCTGAAACAAACCAGAGAACGCGGAGTCTTGTTCCTTTTCGACAGTAAGTTATTATCTTTTATCACTCGGATCAGAATTAAGAAAGCAAACAGCGAAAAGATGATCACTGTTACCAGTATCTCTTGGTTGATCAGTGCTAGATGCAAACCTCATCAGAAGACTGAACAATAATTGTGTCAGCTAATGGAATAATTTCCTGGTCAACATCATTCTCAAGAGCTCTTGGCCATAACTCCTGCAGCTGCACAAGCAGGGTATAAATCAGGGATTTAAATTTTAACATGATCAAATGTCTGATCAAGACAAGGCCTTTCGGTTACAAGTGAATTAACCACAACCTTATCACCATCTAGGTCATTGCCAGGTGATAAATGAATACCATGATTCGGTAAGGAAATCACTATTACTACATTCATGGGTCCTGTGACTTTATTTGATGGCAAATTGACACAATGAGGGGAACATTAATAAAGCCATATCTACTCTCTGAATAAAAACACTTTCGCTAGACGAAGGCTACTCAGACAAAGGCAAAGTACCTGATAATATACTTTGGACTTGTAGCACCTTTAGGAATATTTGGATTTAATTAACAATACTGACAGTTCCTTATATATATATATATATATATATATATATATATATATATATATATATATATATATAATATTCTATAATATACCAAATAATATTCCTTTCAAGTGCACATAATCGTAAAAGGGATAGCAGGTTTCATGTATTCATTAAGATAATTAGTGAAGGTAATATTAACAATAACACATGCAAAAGCAATGTTTTAATTATATGTGAGAGAGTAATGACCAATATACATGAACTATTTCACAAAAAAACAGATGATGTTAGCTATTTGTGGATGTACTTTGTAGTACTTTTTGTTAGAGCCACTTGCTTTCAGTGTTCTATGCGGCATATTTTTGGTAAGATTCCTTTTATTTTCTAGTTCTGATTTTGAGCTGTGATCGTGCCAGTTAAAATAAAAATAATTTCCCCAAAATGTCTGTTATTATACATGCTTTCAGCACTGTCTATTGTATGTGTCCGATAAAATGGCATCAGTGATGAAACTACCCTGAACTTTTTCCGGGGCTCATTCGGTCAGTATTCACTAGCTTCATCTTGAAAACAGACGGGCTAAAAGGAAATGGACTTCAACAAAGCACAAAACGAAGTGACATATCCGTGATGGTGCGAGAATTTTAGTGTGACATGTATTACTGAAATAATAGCATGGAATCGTTTGACTGTGATGAAGTTACTAACCAA
The DNA here is from genome assembly GCA_016617855.1 of Megalonaias nervosa. NCBI lineage: Eukaryota > Metazoa > Mollusca > Bivalvia > Unionida > Unionidae > Megalonaias > Megalonaias nervosa. The sequence goes on from JAECUM010026654.1 coordinate 27,503, forward strand.
GCATAAGCTATTAGTTAAATATTATATAGACCACGCTGCTAGAGACCACTGAACCAATTTTTTCAGGACCCAAACGCCATCTGTTAACCATTGTTAAACACGTCTTACTAAATTTGTGTAGGATAATACCAATCTTTTGATGATAGTAATCCGAATAAACAGTGAATAAATGTTTGAAATTTTATAGAAACAAAATGAGCTGCATGAAAAACGACTTTGATAAGGGACAACAAAGAAGATCCTGGTGCTATTCTAAGTTGCATATGATTGTAGATAAGCATTGGCGAAAGTTAATATTCTCTGACTAAACTCAAATAGTGCTTGGTAAAAATGGGAGTGGGGTATCTATTTTGTGCCAGGTAGATAAGAAGTGTGTCACATATTGCCTTGGATAACAATTATCTAACCACGTGTTCAGGCTGGTGTCAAGTTTTGATATTTTATCATTTACAGTGGCGTGAATACCTTTCTCCTTGTAAATGCCTATAAGAAACAGAAGAATAAAATATGAAGCTGGGTCGAAAGTAAATTTTTACCCGAATGTCGTTAAGGTGTCAGAGCAATGCTTGTAAAAATCGCAGGACAAAGGTGATTAGGCAGTGATCTATACAGGCAATAGCTTTAGGCCACACGGCAACACGTGGACACATAACGCAAGTAGGCAAGTAATAACATGGCTACTTATTTGCTAATCACGAGAAAATCTACTAAGTTGATTTATAAACTGTATACAATCAAAACAATTAAAACATGTACACGTTTCCTAGATTATTTTCCGACAAATGCAATCATGTCTTGTACATCTGTTTTAAAGAAATTATTCCTGATACCGGAAATAGTCTCTTAGTTCTGCTTTCATAACAGGACGAAGGATAGCTTTACACAACCCATACATTGCTTTTCTTTTCAAGGTATTCAAAGTATCTTGCTGTGTTGCCCCTTTGCACGTCGAAGAAATTTGCAGGTATTAAAACCTTCCCAAAATTAGCATGATACAGTCGCCACAGTATGATGCTCATTATCGATTGATCAAATCTATGACAGAAGCCAAGCCCCTTTTGATTGAAGCAGTGTAATCTGTCTTGGGAACCTGGGAAATACATACAGCCCGATGTCAGTGCGCATGACACCCATGGACGCATGATGGTCTCAATAGTAAAGCGAGTGCGATACAGGAGGAATAATGTTGCTTGAATTTCGTTTTTGTCAGCAAATAAACACGGATCTTCTCTTAGGAACTTCAAGCTTGCTGGATCAGTTCTATACCCTACTCCCAAATCTCCTTCTATAATTTTTATCCCGTCTTTGATGGCCATTTCGAATAAAGTGTCCAGTTTTCCCGTACGAAAACGTACCGATGTGTCCATCCATAATACGAATCCATATTCATTTAGGACAGTCTGCAAAAATAAAGAAAGAAATTAATGAACAAAGGAAAGTTAACAAACCTATAATAGTGCAAAACATTTTTAAAGAATTCAATCATAACAGCTTTTACCTCTACAAAAATTACCATCAGTTCCTCCATTAGTAACAGTTGCAGCAGAAGTAGTGATATCTGTAAGAAAGGTTTCTGAGCCTGATTCTAATACTTCAAATATTACAAAGGGTGGTAATACGAGGCAGTTGTTCATGGTGCATGGATCGTAACAGTAGACTGCAAGAGAAACTAACTGAATAAGTTTAACAAGGCAACATGTAAAAGTAACTTGCATGGTAATGTCGAATGAACTGCGCAAGAATGTTTAATATTGTAACACGAAGTAAATTCAATATTCAACTGAGAGAGAGAGAGAGAGAGAGAGAGAGAGAGACCTGTGCTATTAATGGCTTGAATGTGTATCCGCTAAGAACCTTCACGTGCTCTGGATACTTTTCAAATGGAAATGACCTATATTCGCAGCGACAATATTTTTGCACCTGAAGTAGAATATTGAAACGTTGTTAAGAGAAGAGTATGGTCAAAATCAATATTATGTAGCAATACATAATCACGCATTACATTTAGTTGAAATGATATTGAAATATAATTGAAGCATGAAACCGTTGCTAGGCCTGGCTAATAGCAGGCCCAATGATGTTAAAAATCGCATGTAAATTAGATCTTTCTTTTGAACATTAAATTTCGAAAGAGATTTATTTTTGTTAATCCAAGAATTATAATTTCCCGGGTAACTTTGAGTGGTTGGTATATGTAGTTTGTATTCAGCGTCTTTGTATGCCTAACAACTACCGCGTTTGTGGTTATGATTCTATTTTGGACGCATGAATCAATTAGCTGTTTTCTCTTGACTGAGCTTTCCATAACTATCGGACAATTTCCTAAGCCTCGTCAAAGTCCTTTCATCAAGTGAGGTCTTGAACTATAATGTGAACATTCTTTGTAAAACATACTCGTCGAGCATTCCATCATCTATGAATTGGATGAAAATTGTCATCTCCAATAACTATATCCGACTATAATCTATTTTTCAAAGACTGCGCGGAATTGTCATTAGTGTTTATGTTTACTTCTTCGCGCGTCCAGGAGAGTTCCCAGTTACATACGGAAGATTTGGTTAAAAGGTACATTAATTACACTAATTAATATATTGTATAAATACGGTAGGACTACAGTGCTTGTCGTTAGACACACCTCGCGATGGAACGACTTACGAATGTTACCAGTAGAAAGTATTGTAATAATGAGATTTATTAAGTTTGGCTATATTCAAACAGTCGTTTTAAATGTCAAGAAATTTCTTCGACAAGGCATTAAACTTTTGAAATGAAGATGATTCCATACAAGTGGTTACGTGTCATGTAAATTTTAACGTGATGATAGGAAATAAACAACTCGACATCGTGCCACCTATCTAAAATGCAATCCAATATATTGCAATTGTTGTTAAATTTATTTTCTTTCTGCCCGCCAATACAAGGAGGATCAGTTTTAATAATATGCATAGTCTTAGTTACATACCATTTTCTTCTCGATTTCGCTAAGTCCGATGTCGTAAAAGATAAATTTAAGGTTAACGTAGTTTGGAAACACTACATTATGAAGGTTCTGTATTTGTGCTTGAACTTCCAGAAAATGATTTGAAGATGCGGCAGTCACAAACACAGGAATTTTGGTGCTTGAAAACTCACGAAATCTTCCAGCAAGGCCCAGTTCCTGCAGGTAAGGATTCGAATCTCCGTAGGGATACATCTGAACAAATTGAAAGTTTTCTTCAAATGTTTCCTTAAACTTACTATCTTCCCAACACGAGAGAGAATCTTTGACTCCGAATTTACCGTAGCTGTCAGACACACTATACGTTTTCAATGTTCGATTACCATTTCTTTCACTATGACGTTTCATTGTGTGACAAAATTCATCTACGTTGATTCCAATCGATAAGTTGATATTGCACTTGAAGAGAGTCATTTCGAGCAAACTGACGTTTGAATTTTCTCTTGACAACATGATAATGGCCATTTTGGGGCGAACGGTGACGATCCAATCTGTGCGAAAAAAGCCAGAATATTGAAATGAGGGACACTATATGAGATACACTGTACCTGTCAAAAGTAATAACACAGCCAGAGACACTCATCACAAGCTTATATATATGTATGTGCATATATATATATATATATATATATATATATATATATATATATATATATATTCTCTGTTGATAATAAAGGTCGTTATACGTGAATATCATAGAAACATTAACAATACATGCATTTTCTTAGCTATTTGATGTCTATCCATTGAAATAATGGTTCAATGTTGGTTTTGTTAATCATATCAGAACAATACCAAATGCAGTATATGAAATGATTAATGCATTATCGATGGCAGCCTCAAAATGCTCAATAATGTTCATTGTTTTATTTTTTTTTTCGCAGTCAAGGCAAATCGACCTCGGTTACACATTACAGCTTCAGATGGCGCTTGTGTGCATTGGACCTTTCGTTTCACTGATTTACACGATTTGCGCACTGAATGGCATTTTTACACATATTACTAGCTTGTAAATCTTACTTGGAAAAGCTGAGAAATATCGAGCGACAGACAATAGTGATAGGTGAGATACATTAACAAAGCAAGGCACGTTCAATATAGTAGTTATTCCTAAGACTCATTTAGACGACGAAAATAAAACGTTCTCATTTATTCAGTGAGTTTGAAAAGATATGGAACAAATTCCATCTCTGCCATAGTGTAAAGTTTGCACTTACATATAATTAACATAATAGCCGGAGATAAACATACAATGACGAAAAGTTTCATATTTCTTTGCATCATCCTTTGGAACGGATATCTGAAAGTATAAATGTATGAAAGAAAATATCAGAAGGTGTGTTTTCATTTACAATAAAGTCAAATATAAACCAATTCTAGCAGAGTAAAAAGCACGATCATGTGACTTAATTGCAAGAGTAATCAGGTGGTCCAACAATAACAGCTTGCAAATAAAATTAAATTAAATAATATTTCCCATATATAATGTACGCATTCTGTATATATGTACAATACTGTACCTCGAAGAGCTGTGAACACAAGCTGATTGATAATCCAAGTAGTGGGAGTAAGGAGACTTATTCAAATGACAGGTATTCCGCAGGGTTTTACACTTAAACACATTTGTCATGTTCAAGAGACATGTCATCGATGCATCAAGTTGATGGGTCAAAATTGTTTACGTCTTCAATCTACTACAAACGCAAGAAAGGTAGATAAGAACAAATGAAATTTCTCAATTTAAATTGAGACAGAATACAATATTGACATTGTTGCACGTATGTATGTATATATGTATGTATGTATGCATGCATGTATGTATACTTTCAAATGATAATTTCACAGCATTACTCACCAAGTGTTATTGTAAACATACCATAACCAACATTGTAAATCCTTGCTAATTGATACCTGTACAGACATTATTCAACATTGAATAGACGTAATATAGATACGTTGGGTATGCAAATAGATATTAACAACTCTGTCTGTCTGCCTGTCTGTCTGCCTCTCTCTCTCTCTCTCTCTCTCTCTCTCTCTCTCTCTCTCTATATATATATATATATATATATATATATATATATATATATATATAGTGGATTGA
>JAECUM010026655.1:0-11427 GCA_016617855.1 Megalonaias nervosa
GTTTAGTATTGTCTTCTGTTAAAACCATGCATGACTGACTTTTTTCATGCGTGAAGACGATGCTAATTCAAAATCACATCATTCCCCGCTGTGGTGCTTTCAACTCGTAAAATGTAGCGTTAAGCGAATTAATACATACATTAGAAAATGCCAACAAACTCGTATTCAAAAGATGGTTACTGCTTTGTATATTTGACGAGCTAGTTGTGGCTATGGCGAGTCATGTTGAATAACTCTATCTGATTTGCACTATTATTGTTCGACCACGCTTACCCGATTTGATTCTTATATTCTTAACATTAAAGGGGATTTTGTCAAGGAGCGACGCCGCTCTGTCGCCCCGATCAACACTAATGCTCATCCAAATTTCACTTTCTCTCTACGGTCTATTAAGTAGAGGGGATACTTCTATTCATACGTGTATTAAATATGTATTTTCCAAGGAGTAAATTTAAATAAATCAGTACATAATAGAAACGAAGGATCAGCATTTCGCTACAGATGTATAAAGAAGGCATCTCTGACTCTTCAGGTTGTCTTGTTAAAGGCTTTTTGTCAACCTTTCTTGACAAGGAACTGTATAATTTATCCAAGTCCTGCATGAATGTATTATTTGCCTCCATGAAACATTATTTTATACGTTAAATTTAACACAATATCGCATACGCTTGTGGTAAAACATATAAAAAATACGCAGAAACATACAAACAATTGTGTTAACCTTGTCTAGATTCTTCGACCTGATTGTATAAACAGCTCACATTAAAAATTGTAGCAAGGATACAATTTTATTTTGGAATGTATTTATTTTCCAAAAAGTAGAACAATCAGAGAGAACGGATAGGTCAGTGTCAGTGATACCAGACTGCAATAATATGCTCTTAACATTAAATTAAGTGGCTTACTACATAATTGAAACAGATATTTTCTATTGTGTTCTTATTTTCTTAAATGCTCACAGAAAATAAGCTTGAAACAGTTATATCATTAAATTGTACCTGACACATTTTTTGTCTGCTGACATTTCATCAAAAATTGTATGTTGTGTTCTGCATACTATTTACGTGCAGCAATGCTCTACACAACTAGCATTGTAGTCAGGGCCGGATTTGGGCACGAGCTAAACAGATTACAGCTTAGGACCTCTCAGTCTGAAGGGGCCTCTCAAAATTTCAGATTTTGTAAAAATTTGTTACAGTTTTATTGTAATTTATACTTAAGTAATAATTTAACCTGTGATTTTTTGCATAATATATTCACTATTATTATCTATGCAATATATTTTATATAAATTACATAATTTACTTTGTAATAATTAACAAAAAAATTTGCAAAGCTCAGTTGTTGCACAGCCTTATTCTCTGTTAATACTTACCAAATAGGGCCTCTACAACCTCCCACAGCTTAGGGCCTCACCATGTCTAAATCTTAGTGGCCTTGGGTGGCCGAGTGGTCCAAGGCGCTCGTGTTTACAGACACTCACACATTTCACTTCTGTTCTCACGCATTCGTCTCTCGGATTAACCACTGCGGGTATGAGAGAAAGGTTACAAGTAGCTACCCGTGGGTCGTTGGCTCTTCTCGGCGTCTTCCATGAGTTTCGCCTCCACCAAATATAATGGCCGCCATGTATGGCCTATCATATGCACAAGATGGCGTTAAACCCCACGAATCTAAACCTAACGGAAAATTTTAATTTCATATTCTCTTTCTCCTTTATGTCAACATATTTTATTGTTCATGACTTTATTTTTACCTTCATCCACACACAAACTGTATGAGTAGCGTTAAGCGAATTAATACACACATTAGAAAAAGCCAACATACTTTCTACATATATTTAGGAGTTTAATGTTCTTTTTCCTGAGTTTATCGTGGTATAAATATCAGTTGCCGAATCACACAGCAAATAACGCCCGAAGGGCGTTAGGTAAGCTGTGTGAGTCGGCAACCGACAGTTTATACCACGATAAACTCAGAATAAACAACGTTTAACTCTTATAATTGCAATTCTTTATAATTTTATTTATTTATTATTGTTATTTTTGTTTTCTTAAAGATATTTCTTATCAGTTTTAGAACCTGTTTAAGCGTATGCTACGTAGCTATTTAAAGAACAGAAATTCTCCATCTGCAACGTAATAGCTACATCAATATCAAACGAAAAATTATACCAATGGTAGGCGATCTAGGGTTTTGAACATTCCACTGCATGGTTTTAATCATTTATCTAAATTGGCATATATGATCTGAGTAGAAGTTCAATATTCAAAGCAAAGGATGTGTTGTTTTGTTTGACATACGAATGACTCTTGGATTTGATTCTATCATGAGTTCATTGTGACTTGGCCGAATCGTTATTGTCCAGACACGTGAGTAATCAGTTTTCGCGTCTTTAAATCTATTTTCGTGTTGATTAATAGTTTAGGCTACCTACAGGGGCCTACTTGCAAATGAAATTAAGACTATTGGTAAACAGTTATAGCGATGGGGTCCAATAGTCAAACAGTGCAGGACATCAACCATGACAGTTACGATGGGGAGTAGTGGGATTTTTACCCCCACCCACACCCTTACATTGTAGGACTGTGAATCCAATTGTTATAATGCTAGTCTTTGAACCCCCTCTTCTCAATCTATATATCGATTTACCTATAGTTTTTTATTCATTTGTAACGAGCTGCAGTGAAAGTGCTGTAGTCCCAATGTTCTTGGCAGATTTGAGTTTCCCAGCTTTTCTATTTTCAAATATAGTCAAAGAAACAATTATTTATGTTCAGAAAAACAGCAACGATGTGTTATTTGATTATGTCAAATCAATTTATTCAGTTTTCTAAATAAAATATAAACTCACCGCTTTTATTTCGTTTTTAAGGCATGCTGTATATATACCTTGCAGTTCAGTGTTTATGTTAGTTACTTTGCACCTGACTCTTTTTATAGAAGTCAGTATAAAATAGTTCTCCGTATAATTTATACAGAAACAAACGTTATTGAGCCTGATCACATGATCATGTTTTGACCAGTGGAAATCTTCCCTTCATTTATCAACTAATGCAACTGCAATTATTAATTGATAAATGAACCAAGCATAGAATGTGTTTCTTCTTCGAAACAAGCTTTGACTGAACGCTTTGCAAACGGTAGATTTACAAACGGTCTCTGTCAATGTGATACTGGAAATTTACAAACGGTCTCTGTCAATGTAATACTGGAGATTGTTATTTCGAAGTCTTACTACCAAAACTTTACTCGACACCATATAGTCATGACTTTTGAAGTACCGCTAAGCCATAAACACATATGCTTATTTATTTATTTATTTATTTATTTATTTATTTATTTATTTATTTGGTCCCTTGGGCTTCGTCATATCTTGATAATAAACAGTGGCTCTTCTTTAAGCACAGATAAAACAAAGTTTCGTGAGGATTAAGACTTCGAGGATTGCAAATAAAATGCTTTTAAAGAGGTATCACCGCCGAAAAGACTTTTTACCGTGTGGTGTGTCAGTTACTGGCTTATCTGATTCCTTATATTTTACCATCAGATTCCGTTTGACTGTTTCCCCGAAAAAAAAAAGTTCATACTTTCAGAAAGAGAAAAAGAAACCCCCCAAGAAGACAAGTCTCAAAACAAATCTCGTTCCAGAAAGATATTTATTGTTGCTTGGAGGTGCACGTACTATAGAATACCACCCTGAATGGTGTATCCTCGTGCAAATTCTAATTCTTCTTCGCTGTTCATGATGATTCCTGCCATTATGCTTTAAGGCCAGCGTTTCCTAATTTGATAAAAAGTTGGAAACTCTTTTCTTAAGCACTACTACTTCTCTGGCGATATCTTCTACTGCTTTAGCGATTGCAGTTGCAGCTAAATGAAAGTGACCACTCCTAAGGTAAAAGTACAATACAAAACAGGTGAGTTACAAAAAGTTTACTGAATTTATCCATACAAGACCTCGTACGATTTAGTCTGTTGAACCGATAATGAAGTTGATACGACGTGCGAACAATCAGTGGAGACGAATTCCAGTATAACAAAGAAAAATGAGATAAAATTCACTTCAGTGATTTTGCCCCTGACACAAACGATGTCACCAAGAAGTGCATACCAACATCTTCCTCATCGTCATAAGACACATCCTTCCTCCAAAATAACGATAAAGGGACTCCCACATCGTTTAGCTCAGCACTGGGGTGTTTTTGTCAGTACTGACTAAATACAATCCTACGGTGCGAAAACAAATCATTCAAAAGCACCCATAGAAATCGTTGATACCGTGTGTGAACGTTGTTTGAATGTTTTGAAAGGAATGGAACGTTTGTTCTAGGTACAGAAACAACGATTTGGAGAAGATCGGACGTTCTTCGCCATGAGCCATGAAATGAGGAAAACAAACGATAAAATGAATACCTTTTCTGGAGAGACATCGCACTTGTACCTTTGGATCGTACGGAAGGACGAAAATTAACTTTAGTTCCATATCAACGATGGATGGAATTGCATCGTTCGTACGAGCAACGTATACCTCATTTACATCCTAATCATAATCTCAACGACATGTCACAGGTACACCTACTCAGAGATTTCAAAAATATCGTGAAAGGCGAACCAAAAATCACCACGGCAGACATATGCACGCGGATGCAAGAAGACGACATCCGAGAAGTGCTTCAAACTCCGTATGTAACAATACCTAGTAAGATTTCAACTCCATTGTTGACACCGTTCCCTACTCCCAGATGAGAAGAAATGAAACACCTTATTCAGCAAAAGAACACAAGAAAGAAGGGAAAACAGAAGAGAACAAAGACATCAAGAAAAAGATCACAACCCCACAACTGGCTTCTACTATTATTGCTCGTTGGACAAGTCAGCTTCGTTGCAATCCCCCAAAATACCACACAAACATCAACCTAACAGCAGAATCGAGAACTGGGTAACTTATTGAGAAGCAGCTGCAGTAACAGCCAATCAACTTTATCATGGATAAACGTTTACTCAGCATTCACTACAATCCTGCACATTCCGCTGGTTAAGGAGGAATTCAAAAGTTGTATCGTGCTAAAACCAAACTCAAAAGTATACGGTTGCCAGATGCGCGACACTTGCTATAAAAACATTGGAGGTACAAGTTACACAAACCCAAGTGTTGAACATTTCCCAGACGTAAAACGAAAGTAGCAGGCATAAATCATCAAAACGAACCAAACCAAAAGTCGATTTATCGGATTCACTCATTTGGCAGCGCACAATCGTGGTAACAAATATTTGTTTTGTGTCATTCACATGTTTTCAAAATCACCTTGAGTAGGGTTTTTTTTACTTCTTAACAAAGTTACGATTTAGTGCGAGTTTTTAAAATGGTTTTCAAACGAAATGGACGTGATCATTTACGATGGCAGACTAAACGAATAGGAAAACGCACATTCATTTTTTTCACCACTGAAAATCCTGAAACAAAAGCAACCTTTTCAAAGAACGTTGTTAAAACGCACGTGGAAATATTTTACACATCAGTACACTCTCAAATATATCGAAGTGTTACCACGTCAAAGGTTACAGTCAGTCGTGCCATCGTAGCATTGGATGTGCACCAGAAAACTTGATCCCTGAAAAACGAAGTGATAGTATTTGATCGATTGCTTGCAAGGTTACCCACGACCCAAAAGAAAGAATTGTTAAATATAAAAATGCACTTTTGAGAAAGGTTGTTCACCACAATGGACGGTCAAATTGATTCGTGTCACTGGACAAGTACCTGGACGTGATTCTCCTGTTTATAAATTGAAAGGCTTGAAGAGGTGTTAAAAGAAACTTAAGTTACAACGTGTGACCAAGAAGGAAGACGACGTATCCTTGATCGCAGAACAAGTAAAGTGGGCAGACATCGACTTCAAGAAGTGAAGGTGCGTTGGAAAGGATACCCACCTTGTTTGATTCTTGGACTGCCGCCTCGCAAGTCATCGACTATAAGAAGAAGAAGAAGAAGTAACCATCATGTCGTTAAATACAGCAGCTATCTCTCCTTCAGGAAACATTGGTCTCACAGCATATTTGGCAGGTATGTTTGTTACATGGAGTAAATATACGCCTGAGACTAAGTCGAATTAGTACCATTTTGAATTTGACTGCCAATGCTGACGAGTAAAAAGCCATCATCGAGGAAACCACTTTACGTGGGCCGCGTTGAACGTGTATCTAATGTAGGTAACGACATCAGTCAAACTTCGAGTAGAACGACCACCAAATATCAGATATAACGAGCGGAAGTGAAAATCTTCACCATTTCCTCTGGACTTCGATACAAGTTCGATGGTCATGTTTTCCAAAGACTGCTACCCAAATGTTTGCTCATTTGCATCGCCAGCAATGAAGCTCTGATCAAAATCCTTTCGGAAAAATGAAACACCTGTGCCCAGAAGGACCCCAAACTAATAAACCGAAAACTCCTCCTCAACTAACAAGCGCCATGGTAACACCAACACCACCATACAAATCCGGAGGTAGCAACGTGCAAAATTAGTACACTTCACCGAACACCGAACCCGCAAAGAGAGAAATGCTTTGCAACAGCACCAGAAAAATTACCACGGCCACAACATAGGTTAAAAGGAGAAGCAGAGGACTATATTCTTAAGCAGGCCCACCACATGGGAATAGACGACGAAGTTAGGGACCAAGACAGTGTCTTATCCAACATAAATATAATTGATTGATCGAATATCATTCTCTACAAGAATAGGAAGATATTAGGCATTACGAACTAATATCCAATTACAACTACATCGATATGATCAACCCGAAAGACCGAAAGACCCACCTCAAGTGCGTCTCATTTAACCGCCAAACTGCCTTTATAAGGGCTAAAAGAATTAAATCAATTACTGAGGGTATCCACTTTGGCATTGAAAACCCAATTTGATTTCAACTTACTAAATTAACAAATATATCCATTTAACCAACTTTCTCAAATTAAAACTCTAGTATGACCTAATAAAGACCACAACAAATTGCGGGTAAAACATGCCTGAAATTGTTTGTTTATTTGTTTTGTTTTTCTGTTTTTTTATTTCAGAACATGTATGTAAACTAAGTACACTAAATTCAAAAAATAGCACAAGAGTAGGAAAATTCATAACTGGGTAACGTGATCCGAATTACAATATGTGATTTCTCAACAATTCTTTGTAGAGAACAGCCCGATTTAGATAACATTGGTCTGCAATTTTTTAGTCTTCTGCTTCAGAGATAAAATGTGCTATTTTTATGGATTTTGATTGGCTGAATTCAAATATGACAATTAAAACATCTTATTGGCCAAGGTTTTTAAAATATTTAGGTTTTTACATTTTACGTCTATGCATATTGTTTATATAGCAGAGTTTTAATCATATATTGTAAACCTAGGCCTTTTTCATGTGTTTATGGTTGCTTTACATGATAATATTTCACCTGCCCTGTTTATGTAAAAGCTGTTATGTATATATAAGTACATACATTAGTCCTTATTCAGTGTCTACTCGGCGCTTCTTGGCTTGTCTCTTGTATTCATTAAATCGAGCATCTCTTGTCACTGGCCAGCAATAGTTCCATTCGCCCTGATAGCGTTTCTCCATTGTTGCAATGTCCTGGTGAAATCGCTCGCCATGCTCATCGCTCATTGCTCCGCAGTTCTGTAGAAAAAAATCTAGCTGAGAGTACATAAAATGTATTTTTAGTGACATGTTGCAACCAAGGCTTTTGTATGGAGGTTTTCCACCAACTCCCTGTAGTTGTCTGCCTTGTTGTTTCCGAGAAAATTTGTTGCCACTAATTGGAAGGCTTTCCATGCTATATTTTCCTTGTCATGCAGTGCATGGTCAAATGCATCATCTCGAAGAAGTTCACGAATCTGAGGACCAAAAAAGGCACCTTTCTTTATCTTAGCTTCACTTAACCTTGGAAATTTTCCACGGAGGTACTTCCAAGCGGCTTGTGTTTTGTCCATGGCCTTGGCAAAGTTCTTCATCAGACCCAGCTTGATGTGCAAGGGTGGTAGCAAAATCTTCCTTCGAACCTTCAAATCGCCACAAAGCTGCCACTGATGTTGGTCACAGTTTATGCAACTCAAACGCCGTTTTATGTTTTCATAGGTTTCCTTCATATGGACTGCATGACCAACTGGAATTGATGGCAAAACATTGCCATTATGCAGTAAAACAGATTTAAGACTCTTCTTCGATGAATCAATGAACAGTCTCCACTCATCTGGATCATGAATGATGTTGAGGGCTGCCATCACACCACTGATTTTGTTGCAGGCTACAAGATCACTTTCCATGAAGAAGAATGGGACAAGATTCATTTGACTGTCACGGAAATTGGAAACCTTAACATCAACTGCCAGGGGATTCCACTGCTGTAGTCTGGAGCCCAAAAGCTCTGCCTTACTCTTTGATAATTCCAAATCCCTGACAATGTCATTCAGTTCACCTTGTGTTATGAGGTGTGGTTCAGAGGAGGAGGATGGGAGAAAATATGGGTCATGTGACATTGATGGTTCAAGACTAGAAGTTTCATCGTCTTCCTCTTCCTCGTCTGACTCAAGTGAGAATGACTCTGGTGCCGGCAGTCATTCTCCGTGGGTACTGGGCGTATAGCTGATGGAATGTTTGGATCATACACAGTCCACATTTTCTTCTTTGACACACCTTTCCCAACTGGAGGCACCATGCAGAAGTAACAATTGCTGACATCATCTGTTGGCTCTCTCCAAATCATCGGCACTGCAAAAGAGATAGATTTCCTTTTCCTGTTCAACCACTGGCGAAGGTTTGTTGCACAAGTGTTACAGCATATGTGTGTGGCCCACCTCTTGTCCTGATCTCATGGTGATAGACTTTCTTAACCATAGTGGTTATACTGCGTTTTTGTGATGCAAAAGTCACTTCACCACAAACATAGCAGAAGTTAGCTACATTGTTCACACAAGTACGAGGCATCTCTGCTCACTTTGGCTAAACAGAAATGTGTCCCTTTGCAAACTCAAACACCGACAAATAAGAGAGCACGACACTGTATGATTTCTAGAGCTGATATAGGGCAAATTTGTTCAGCAGAGTGATGTAAGCGTAGTTATGATTGCATCATCCATGACTTCTAGGAATAACATGATGCAATTTATATCATGTATGACGCAATACCAGCTTCATATTGCATCATTCATTGTTTTGCTTAAAAAGCAAGTACCGTCGAAACCCAGTCATAGATTTATTGATAGTTCCGGTCAAAGATGTATTTTAGTCATTTCTGATTTAAATTGAGATCCCTTCCCTTTATAACTCACTTATCCTCCGCCATTCCTATGTCAAGGGTCGTTTATACTGACCCAGTAACATATCTTTAAAACTAGAGCCAAATCAACAATTTTAAGCATCATTTTCTTTCTCAGTGACCCAGAATTAGTAAAGTTCGACTACATTTATTTTGGAAGCATTTTGGCTGTAGACCAGTGTAATTGGGCAGAATTTGACCGATAGTGCATCTATGGCATTTCAGAGAAGTTCCTCTGACGTTGGAGGATTCCCGCTTGACTTCTTAAGAAGCATGCCGTGCATACGTTAATGAGTCGAGTGGGAGCATTTGCTTGCCAAATACAATACATTAAATAGTCCTACAAGGCCGAATGGCCATGCCCGACTTCACTTCCTGAATGAATAGGCAGTTTTGACATTCGTCGTCAACAATGTGTAAAAAACATAATGACAGAACAAAGTACAATTTGAAAGCTAAGTACAGCCTTGGAACTGTTAGAGAGAGTGCAGCACCTCTTGGATTGGGTGGAAAAGTTTGAAGTCTTCCTACAAGCGTCAATGAAGATGGATTTGACCCCTTTTTAACAGCTAAGAATCTCATTAAAAACGTTATACATGAGGAAGTCATCAAGATAAAGGCTGTCTGTGCAGAAGAAAAGAAGAAAAAGGAATGTCATTGGACCGACATGGCATTTGAACGTCGCAACCAAAATTGATTGAGTTTCCCGGAAAAGATGTTCAGACTGAGCCATCCAGGCTGGATTTCGGAGAAGGAGGAGGAGAAGGAAGACTGGGGGCAGGAAGCCATCGAACCTAGTTTAGGCTCGTGGTCTCCTTTAAGAGAAGATGTGTGGTCTGTAGTGCCAGACCTTGGAGGTATATCGGTCACTACGGAAGAATGGTGTCAGAAAACAAAATGGTCCTTTTCAGAGCCACCCAGATCTCTAGAAAAAAGAGATATTAGCCATATTTGCCAAAACTTTTTGTTTATGTTTTGTGTATATCTTTGTCTTTCCACACAAAAAATAAAACTTAAAATCCATTACTCTTTCTCTTGTGGTAGTATGAGTGTAAGGGTATACTAGTGTGTCTATAAACACTCCTACACTTGAGCATGATAGTATGTTTGTAAGTTTTTGTGTAAGAGTGTGCTTATAAACACTTTTATCATTTTTGGGGGGATGATGGGGGGGTGGATAGTAATAGTAGCTGGAAAGTATATGCAGTGTGTTGGTTTACAGTCAAAAAGTTGCTGTTGGATAGAATATGTGGTTTGCTGGATTTTAATAAAAAGGTTATTAGATGGTATGTGTGATCTGTTGGATTGCAGTGTAAAAGAAGGTTGCTGGATAGTATATGTGATATGTTTGATGGTATATAAAACTTTTAACTTTACCATACCCGTTTGTTCCCATAAGCTTTCGATCCTTTGACACTAAAAAACCGTTGACCCCAAAACACTGTTGACCCTAAATTACCATCCCCATGTTAAACCCTATAGACAAATTTAACATTGGATTATTCATATGACTCGCAAGTGGCTCCCTCATGTTAACCATCGGCGTAATATTAATTTCCATATGACTCCTAAGAGGCTCCTATAACTACTTCTGTGCACCAAATAATAAGTTAATTTTAATTTTCAATTTAAATTTTATCATTAGGCCATGTACTACATGTAACCTTCTTTTCAAAATCGAACTAAGTCACGTGTACACATCGGGTATAATAGATTCAGTCTGACGTCACAAGATTATTAGTGTATGTCCTTTTCAACACACAATCAATAGTTTTTTTGGTTGGGCTGAGCCGGTTATAAACTTTTCTGCCTTACATGTTTTGTGTTGGTGAGAGAGAGACATCCTGAAAGTGGACAGCTGCCTGACACAACTTGTCGTCGTAAAAGACGACTGGTCTGCGATAAGAAAACAGTGGCATTAGTCTGAGTTTTAGATGAAACCGTCGCTTTCATCTGTAAAAGTAAACCAACTCATATTCGTTTACTGATGTTGTTTCTACATATATCGTTTAGCTTCATAGATTTAATGGGTGTTTTTATCAGCTTTCAGAAATTCTCCTATTTTCCTTTAAATATGTGAATTGCCCGTGCCAACTTTATATATATATA